>JAHLJT010004394.1:0-10059 GCA_031308135.1 Acheta domesticus
TTGTCAACAAAACTTGAAAAAAAAAACGCTCTTTTATGTATTCAAAATTCGACTAGAATGTGGTTTAGGATAGAGATCACAGAATTATGAAAACGTGCACAAAATTAACTTCTCCCCATACATCGTCACACAGTTTTTAACTGTTTTTGACGTAAATAAATAAATAAGTGCTGGTAATGCGTTTTACTGATGCAATGCTTTGCGTGTTCGCAGGCGGCAAGAAGTGATATCGGGCGTCCGCGGGCAGCGCGGGCGGCGCGGGTGGGACGAGCGGCGTGCGAGTCGTCCCTCTGCGTCGCAGCGCCGCCCGCGCCTACGCCCGCTCTCGCTCCCACTCCCGCTCTCCCTCCCGCTCGCGCTCCCGCTCCCGCTCCCGCTCCCCGCGCCTGCGTCCCTCGCCCGCGCCCGTCCCCGCCGCCCGCGCCGGCCTCCGCGCCCGCCTCCGCCTCCGCCCCCGCGCCGGCGCCGACGCCGGCGCCCGGCCCGTCCAGCGCCCCCTCCGCGGGGCCCGCGCCGCTGCGGCCGCGCGGTCAGACGCCCCTGGCGACGCCGGGGCCCAGCTCCCGCGGCCGCCGCGCCCCGCCCCCGCCCCCCGCCCCGTCCTCCTCCTCCTCCTAGCCCGCCCCCGCCCCCCGGCCGAGGCCCCGCGGCGGCGCTGGGGGCGTCCCGTCGCGGCGCCGCGCCGCGGGGCGTGCGTCGGCGAGTGTGTGTGTGCGCGCGCGCGTGTGTGTTGGTATCGGCATCGGTGTCCGTGAGGAGCGACCTGTCCGGCCCTCGCGGCTGCGCCCCGTCCGCCTCGTCCTCGCCCCCTCCCCCGCCCCCTTTCCGTCCACGCCGCCCCGTCCCACGTCGGCGCAAGACCAAAGGGACAGGGGCTCCGCAGCTGTAGCCACGTTGCTTTTCACTCTGTTCTGTGTTTTCTGCGCCCTTTCTGAAGAAGATTTATCCGAAAATCCACCGGACGTTGAATATTAAATATATGAATGTAAAATTGAACATTTGTACAAATCATAATTTTTGTAATTTGTTGTAAACGGTAAATGTAAATGCAATGGGGCGCGGTACGTATTGGGAAGGCCTAAAACGTGGAAGCCTGAGACTTCGTGCTAGAGCAAAGCGCGGCTGTCTTCTGTCACCGCACGTGATGGAAGTTGAGCCCACGATCGTCTTTGATTCAAACTTCAGAAATCAGTGTCGGCCAAATTTGAATTCATAAATGTGATCAAAAATCCCCTTTACGCTGCTTTAAAATATTTCCGGAGACCACTTTCCATAAAATATGTTTCTTCCAGCACTTGTCGGATATTCCGCCTTATTTTAACTTCGATTTCACAAAAGTTCTCAATTTTAATTCATTTTTATTAAAGATTTTTGAATACGTTTTCAGCATTTACGTACATTTTAACACTTTTTTACACTCAATGAAAATATTTATTTTTTGCCTATCATTTTGATTTTTCTCTGCCCTCGATCGTTTTTTAGCACGGACAATTTGTTAGCATCAGACACGTCTTACAGCTCGTACGGCATGTCAGAGATGCCACGAGAATAATGGATAGTACCTCGTATTATAAGGTAATGTGACATGTCCTACAACTCGTAGCGCATGTCTAAGATGTCACATCAAAATCTCTAATTAACACGTTGGGCATGTCACTGATTCTCACGTATTTTCCTGGTATGTAAAATAAAGTTTTCATTGTTGAACCGATCCGGGCTACTATTCTATTTTTAAACAATGTTGATGCAATAATGTGAGAACGAGTTGGAACGAGGGAATGCTCAAGCTGTGCCGCCATTTTCCATTGTCAACTTAGACATGCCTTACGAGATGTAGGACCTCGCAGTGCTCAGAAACGTCCGACGACAGAGTGCATTCATGGGTGGCATGACACACATGCCCCACGAGTGCAAAGGGTTAAAAAGTCAATCTACTCGGAATTCCCTGTCCATTCTCTGACTTTCTCCTCGACCGCATTTGCTGACGGTGGGCGGCCATTGAAAAGCGACGTCGCTCCGATGGCAGCTGTCTCCGTGCCCCTGCATCGCTCTCAGAGCGACTTGAGTCTCCTACTAGCACAACGGTGTTATGGCTTTTCCACAAGACTGCCTCTACAGTATACTCGTGGAGTTCGAAAACTGAAAATGGAGGATTTGCACAGTGCTCAGATTAAAGAAACGTTTTCCTCTTTCAGTCGGTAGTAGAAATGCACCGGATCGGACAGTCGTCCTGTCGCAGCCGACCCACGAGAAGCAGGTCTCCGGGAAGCGGAATATCTACTACTAAGGCGGACGTGATATATTTTTCTAATTTAGATATTTTTAAATTGTTTGTATTTTTATAAAGGAGGGCGAGTAGTGTCGGGCGCCGGCGTCCGCGGCCCCCTCGGGCCCCCGGACTCCCGGCCCTCCCCCCGAGTCTTCCCGACTGGGCAGCCAAACGGGTTGCACCGTTTTCTAAAAAGAACACATTTTTTTAAAAAAATTCTCATTTTACTAAGACGCGTCTGCTTTGTAGCTTTGAAATATTTTCGATTTTCCTGCTCGTCTGCTCCGCACGATGCGTGCCCCTCGTCCAGGCCGCGCTCTCGCGTTTGCCTTCTTCAGTGGACGCTGCGGCTCCGGCCACGTGGGGTCAGCGCAGGGAAAAGCTCTCATTGTTTATGGTACCAGAAGGAATACTCGTCATGCATAGAATTATGTTACCAAAATAATATTTCTCATATAGCATATACATTTGTGTTATCAAAGTACTATTTGTAAAATGTGGACGCATTGTTTCATATATGGAATATTTGTGAACATGTATTATGTTACTGGAGTAATATATTTGTGCTATACATATATGTGTATTTATGTTACCAAAGTAACATTCGTGCTCTATGACTCGATGTATTCTTTGTGAAATGCGGCGGCAAATGTAATTTTTGCGATTTGTGTTCTCAAATGTTGTGTAAAGAATATTAAACGTGTCTCAAATGGATGTTTTCTCTCTGATATCCTTTTTCCTATGATTGTATTTGGCGTTTAAGTTTTGGTATTTCACACTTCTAGCATAAATAGTTGAACTGGTTATTTCTCCAGAAGGAGACCCTCTCACGCAACCCTCTGAATGAATCCTAAAGTGTTCTCCACGATGTTTTCTGTGGACATCCTAAGGCCTCATTAATATTGCAAACTTAAACGTAACGTAATGCTGTAAACTTAAGCCGTAAAATTTACACTAAAAACAAGCATTCGCAATGACGAACGTAAGCCGGAACGTGAGTTTCGCCTGAACCGATAATTCAACGAACTGAAACTTGATAGATTCGTTTCTAGCATGGTGAAAAGATCTTTCCACCGTGGTTTCTAGCTTTTTCTTCGATATTCCTATCGATTTGTCTTTATAATATATACGACTAGCTATTGAAGTAGTGCTCACATTTCCTTCATCTTATAAACAAGGATTTTGTATCAAAATCACGAGTAATTTGTCGAACATAATTAGTTTATTCGCCATGTCAGGTTAAAGTAACAATACAAATTGTCCAAATTCTTACAATGAATTCACTACATGCATCAAGAACGTTCGCAAACAAGTTCTCTACATTACAATGACAATGACATAACCACAAACTACCTTAACACTTTCTGAAATCGAACTTCGACTTTGCTCTCTAATTGATCTTCAGTAGAATTCCAACGCAAACTTAACGTAAAAGCTTGGAGCTTGCGAACTATTAAGTTTACGGACTTACGTACGGTTCCGTCAAGGCGTTGTGAATGGCCTCGCTTAATAACTCATTTCTAAGTTTTGCGGCTATGTTACGTTTACGTTTAAGTCTGCTTTGTGAATGAGACCTAACCGAGGCGCCCAACGTGGGTTGGGGCTGCTGCGAGGGTAACTGAACCATTTGCTTCCCCACTGGTGGCACCTGCCCTCAACACGCCTCGCTCGGTGTGCACTTACACCCTGAGAGACCTTTTACATGTCTTATCCACAATTCAAGTCTTTTACATTGTATCCTGCAACAAGTACTCAGAAGATTACTGATTGAGGCGTTGAGAGCAAAAGTGATGTAAGTCAAATTTGGGAAGATTTGAATTAGATGCAATGGTAGATTATTTGAACATTGTTTCATCACGGGCTAAAATGGTGTGAGCCACACTTCAATATTTCTTAGCTAGAGGCCAGCACAATGCAGAAGTAGCCAACTAGTAGCACATAGTGCTGCATGCAATTGTGGTGTACGTCACAGGAGGGACGAAACAACTGCTTCCAGCGGCTCCCAAGAAATAGATTCTTGTTTATCTGCACCCATCAAAGAAGAAGTATCTCGAAAAAAAAAACAACATTTATTCGCTATGAGTGATACGTGCACTTGTCAAACTCTCAATTTCAAAATTGTTCTTATTTGGTTAAAAATCGTGACAAAGCCCTACTTTTCCATCAGATTACTATATCACACAAAAATTGGGCATGCCAATTATTTGAATGTAAGTCATAGTTTTCAGAAACGGAGTTTGCAAAAATTGTGAAAGTCAACAAAATAGTTGATTATTTAAGCAATGTTAATTAATTAATAAGCACTGTTTCAATCCAAAATATCAGTAGTAAGTTAAAAGACTTTCTCTTTAACATGTTCATAACACTTTAGGTGAGAAAAACACTTCAGAATGAGAGGGACAAACAGATGTGCCGCGACCTACTAAAGCTTCCTTCAGTGTATGTAGATTCATATTCGGTAAATATGCTTGATCATTGCTTTAGAACTGACTAGTGAAAGTACATCCTGCTTAGTTTAGAAGAAATATGTTCGTCAACAGGCAGATAAGGAACAACAAGGTAAGTGAGGATACCAATTGGGAAGAAATTGTTAATTGTAGCACTGAAGTAAATTATAGGTCAAGCGACAAAAAATGAAAAATCGAGTTTATACCAAAAAAGTTATTTATATGCCAACCCCTATGCTGTATAAAACGGGGGAAAACAAATCAAGTGACAGAACATTTGCAAATAGTTTAAAAAAATACACAAAATAGGGCGAGGGTTCCCTCACAATGGTGTTACGTAATTAATGGCACCTTAAAGCGCATGCTGGTGAAATTTATTTATTTTATTTATTTAGTCAAAAAACAGTAAAAACTGTATATGACGTGTGGGGAAAGAAATTTATCTGCGCACATTTTCTTGAGGGCCAGAATTTTATTTAAAAAAAAAAAAAGAGAGAAAGAAAAAATTAATTTAGAAAATAATTATTTTAGAAAAATAAAGATATTTGAAAAATGTTTTTTCCCGAGTTATAGAAAATCAATTTCAACTGTAAATGAACTACAAGCAAAAGGAGTGCTCAACAAAACGTGCGCACAGTGAAGCTACATTTACGTCCAGAAGCAAAACAAGGGGCCATCTCAGCATTTGCTCTATGGATCAGGGAAACTGGACAAAAACCTGATCGAGATGGGGGTCATTGACCCGGAAGCTGAAGTACATTACTTGTTACAGGCGTATTAAATATTTTTTTAAATGTATACAATGCAAACATAAACTAATTCATTATATATCTTTGTTTTGTTACATTAAACATTATTTTTCTTTTTCACGATCAGAATAGTCTCTAATTGTATAGAAACAGTTTTGCAGCAGAAAAGATTTTACTTTTAACTTAAATTTGTGTACCGACTTTAATTGTTTTATGTCATCTGACAATGCGTTGTAAAGTAACGTACATGTATTGTATGTTGATTTCTTGTACTGAGCTGTTGATACTGACACTTGATGCACGTGATTTCTACGGCGTGTGTTGTAATTATAAATATCAATTTTGCATGAAAATATGTTCCCTCCGTTAAGTAGGTCATTTTTGACAAATATTACAGATTCGTAAATAAATAGACAAGGCAATGGTAGGATTCCCAGCTCAATGAAAAGAGGCTTGCAGGAATCACGTGGAAGGCCTTGTTTCATTATTCGAATAATTTTCTTTTGCAATCTGAAGGTCTGAATACTACAGGATGAGCTTCCCCAGAATATTATGCCATATCTCAGACGGGAATGCACATTTGCAAAATAAACGCAACGAGCTGCATGAAGGCTGACAGAATTTGAAAGAATTCTGAATGCATAGCATAATGAACTTAATTTAGTGTTTAATTCTGTTATATGTACATTCCATTTGAGGTTTGATTGAATTGAAAGACCTAAAAATTTTGTTGCCTCAACATCAGCTATTGCATATTGTTCATTTTCAATGGAACATGCGATTTCCGATTTGAGATGCAAAAATGCATTGAAACAGTTTTTCTTTCGTTAACAATTAATTTGTTATTATTAAACCAATTTGAAACTTCTGAAATTGTACTATTTACTGCTTCTTTTTTGCAAAGAACATTCGTGTCATCAGCAAACAGAACCGTTCTTCCATTTTTAATAGACGAGGGCATATCGTTTACATATAACAGAAAGAGAATAGGACCTAAGATCGAACCTTGCGGGACCCCATGCACAATTGGCAAAGAATTGGAAATAATAAAAGTATGTAATGTCCTTTCCTGCCAGTATGGTATTTCTACTCTTTGAGTCCGATGTTTAAGGTAAGAAGTTATCCAATCTAGGGCAATACCACGAATTCCATACGAAGGTAATTTTGAGAGCAAGATCTTATGGTCAATAACGTCAAAAGCTTTCGAGAGATCTAAGAATATTCCAATGGGTATTTCATTTTGGTCTATTGATGAAGCAACATCTTTGAGAAAAGAAAAAATGGCAGTTTTCCGTAGATTTTGATTTTCTAAAACCGTGTTGTGAGTCTGAAAACGCTCTGTTTTTCCTGAGAAATGTTTCCATTCGTAAGTAGAAAAGCCTTTCTAATATTTTTGAGAAAACTGACAAAAGAGAAATTGGCCGGTAATTTTGAATATCATTTTTGTTCCCTTTTTTAAAAAGTGGCTTAATTTTTGATGTTTTGAAAATATCTGGAAATATTCCTGTACATAAAGAAGCATTGAAAATGTGAGTTAACGGATGTATAAAGGCAGGTGCACAAGTTTTTAATAAACAATCCGGAAATTCATCTAAACCAGATGAATATTTATTTTTTAGTTTACTGACTATTCTGAGGATTTCGTTCGGAGAAGTTTCGGGAATAAACATCGTATCTGAAATTTTTTGGGAAGTGTAAAATGTTGAAGTTTGTGATTTTAGTCCCTTCGTGAGATCAGACGCAATTCTGGAAAAGTGTTTGTTGAAGAGATTGGCAACTTTTTCCGGATTACTCGTTTCTCTTTCATTATCCTTTAAAATAACATTCTCTACAAGTTATCGAGATGATGTGGTTGTATTTTTTACGATATCCCACATTGCTTTAGTTTTGTTACTAGCGCTCAAAATGTCCTGACTATTTTTCATTATTTTTGCCTGAACTATTACTTTTCTTAAAATTCTTTATATTCTCGGAAGTATATATGGAAACCGGGTGATACGTTATGATGTTTAGAAATAAAGTAAAGCGTACGTTTGTTTTTACACGATGTTCTAATTCCTTGTGTGATCCAAGTATTACTTTTGCTTGAAATATTTAATTTTCTCTTTTTAAGAGGAAAGCACGCGTTAAAATGAATTGAAAGCTTGGAGAAAAATAAATTATATTTTTCATTTGTGTCAACAGCGTTATAAACTTCGTCCCATGATTCCTTCATCAAGTAGTCCGTAAATAATTTTATATTAACTTTAGTGAATGCTCTGCACATGCGTGTATTATTTATTGTGTCAGTGTTTATGTTCTTAGTAATTGTAAGAATTTGTGCATCGTGGTCACTGTATCCTAGATTATTCGTTATTATTTCATATGTAGTTGTGGTTTTGTTAATCATAATTTGATCTAATGCTTTTTGTGATTTAAGCGTATTCCGTGTAGGTACATTCACTGTAATGTCTAAATTACAAGAATGAAGTAAATTGAAAAACTGCTCTTTTTCGTGGGATTCGCTCAGAAAATCAATATTGAAATCTCCACATACAACAATGGATTTAAAAGAGAGTTTACTAATTTTGTTCAGAATTATCTCTAGATTTTCCAAGAAAGTGAAATAATCTGAAGCTCGCTTTGTTGGAGGTCTGTAAATGCAAAGTAAGATAATTTTGAGCGTAGTAAGATGTACTACTGTTGTTTCAAAAACTTTTTCAACTGCATATAAATTGAATTCTGACAAGAAGGTAGAATCAATATAATTTCTTATGTAAATACACGAACCTCCGTAAGCAGGGCCCTTATTTGATTCCCTCGCCCTACAATACGATCCTGCAAGGTAAAAGCTAGGAATTTGGAGTGTATTTATATCATTTTGAGACAACCAATGTTCTGTAAAGCAAAAAACATCTATTTGTCTTAGATCACATTGTAATGCTGCCTCGATAAATTCAATTTTATTTGAAAGAGATTGCACATTATGATGCATTATTCGATTCTTTTGCATGTACCTACACGGATGTTTTTCTGCTGCATCTGACTGTAGTTGCTATTATTTATTTCATTTTTACCTCGAGTGCGTGGTCGAAGGAAGTATCGTGTCCCAGCAGTGACAAGAGGTGAGGAAGGAGGGGTGACAGATGTAGAGGAATGAATAGTGGGAGAGGTAATACACGGATTAGGTTCAGGGGATAAGGTAATTGGGTCCAAAGGGGTCCCAGGGGATGGAAGAGAACTAGGAGGTGTGGGTGGGGATGGGTCTTGGGCAGGACACTGCCAAGTTTGTGAAATGATGTGTTTTGCAAGCTCACTACCGAGTGCATGTTTTCCGACAAGGTTCAGGTGAAGACCATGTCGGGTGAAGTGTTTTTCTGAGAGAAAGTTTAGCTCAAACAATTTAACATGTGTGTCTCTCAGATGCAGTTTCAATTGGTTGTTTGCGTGACTAATTTCTTTGCATAGTGTGGGCTTGTTGTACCAGAAGGGCAGAGTCGCGACTACAATGTTCGTATTTTGGGCGGCACGTTGTAATTTGTCAACATGTTCTTCAGGTGTAAAGTGACCACCCAAATTAATGTCATTCTGCCCTCCTATGATAATTACAGTATCCCGTTTGGTGAGGGTTTTTTGTGTGCGTGTCCAACTCACTGGTCACGTCGGCAAACCTCCCGTTAGGTTTAACACACACATGGCAGAGAAATTGGTTGGGAGTTTCTCACTGAGCAGGGAGGAGATTTGTCGCCCATGGCTATCTGCTAAAATGAGTACCTTTTTGATGGGCTCAGTGGGAATGTCCTTGTTTTCTGGTGAGCCAGTTTGCGCAACTCTACGTGTCTTTGTTACTTTGCGCTTGCTAGCCTGTTTGCGTTGGTTTGTGAATGGACGTGTCGATGATGGGTGGGGGTGGTGAGGATTGGGAAGGCAAGGAAACTCATTGTAGTAGTCTAATACAGAAAATCTGTTTTGAGTCGTGATTGGTGGTGGTGATTGTGTTTTTGCTTCCGCGAATGGACGGTTGGAGGTTTTTGCGGTGTTGCCTATTGTTGTCCAATCGTCTGTGTTTTGAACGACCTCTTCGAGCCTTCGGATATGTTCATCTAAATTACTGTTGATGTGTGTGAAGGCTTTCAGAAGATCGGCCTTTGAGAGCGTAGAGAGTAGAGAGTGTATAACGATTAGTAGCCATGTCACGAATGCGTGTCAAGTGCGTGGTAAATATGAAAATAAGTAAATAGATAATTCAGAATACTACAAAAAAAAACTACTCCCTAACTTATCTTTTAAATTTAATTGTATTAACTTATTTAAATTACGTTACGTATTTATTTAAAAATAACGGTGATCTGATTCTAATGAGTATTTAAATGTGATTAATTAAATTCAAAAGCGTTCAGTGTGTTTAAAAGATTGAAGCTGCAAACTAATAAATACAATTAGATTACTATACTTTACCTACTGAAAGGCCACGAAATTCACCACTTCCACAAATTTAAATATAAAGTTCAAGTCTTTCCGTTACTGTGGTTACGAAACTTTGAATTTTTATGTTTTCACAATTTTCACAAACTTTCACTAATAGTTTAAAACTTTACGCAAATTTCAATAATTT
>JAHLJT010004395.1:0-30628 GCA_031308135.1 Acheta domesticus
TCGTGGCAGGAAGCCAACGGAAATGCAGACTCGCCTGGACCCGAGCCGGCGAACTGTGCAACTATGTAGTTCTCAGATTCACCGCCAGAGCGAGTTAGCAGAAATACGTATGCATAGGCGTCGCTATTCAAAATTCAAATAAAACCGAAGTGGCCTATCTGGTATCATCCAACTGAGTTGAAACTTAGTCAGGTCAATTGTTTTAATGAGGCCAGCAACGATATAGTTGACTGCAGACTGAATTTAGATGCATTGATATTCGATGAGAGAGAATAAGCAAGCTTAAAATTTATTAAGAAAAAGATATCTTCAAATGGAAATTGAACCTGATGTTTCTGGTGGCAACGGGATATTTTATTGTTGTTCTGGTGACAGACATTACGAGTCGCTATAGTAATGTACGATAATTGATGGCAATTCCGGTATGAATAGGATAAGAATTGCGGTATGAATTGGTGGTACGACATAGTGATACGAATGGACGATAAAAATTGGTGATAAAAATTTATATTACGAATTGGTGATACGAAGCGGTGAATTGAACTGATGGTCTTTGAACTGAACTCGTAGTTTATATAACATTGCATAAGCTGAAGACAGATTAATCCCAAGTAAAAGAGAAATCAAATAAAAAATAAACAACATAAATAACACACAATTCTATTTAAAAGTGAATGGTAAATCAAACAAAAATTATTTTCCCGTAACGTAGTGTAGACAAAGTTCAGTAAATCTGCGGAAAATCGATGTCGAGGTTTTAACGAAAAAACACTTTTCAGGGGTACGCTAATACCGAAAAAGTGTTGTTTAAACGTCCATTCGCCTGTCTGTCTTGCCTGTTCGTCATTAGCGCCTAAATCAGAGTTTTCCAACCCCGTGGTCCGTAACAGTTAATTTTATATGAAATATCAAAATATTGTGCATCGTTTACTGTTTATCTATTAAACATCATGTAGAAGAAATTAATAAAAAGGCAACCAAAATGAACAATAAAAGTATTTTTAAAATTTTAAAAATAACACAAAAATCAATGAGAAATAAAATTTATGGGACTATTCTACTCGTGAAATTAAAGCCAATATTCTTTAACTATACATACAAAATGACCAACCAGGACGGTGTATCTTAAAAAGTTTATTCCTTTTTTTATCCGACTTTTCATATCGCTTCTCCCTACTTGGCCAATCAAAAACTGTCACTCATGTCTTCGGAGACGGTATGCATCGATCACTATGTCGATATCCAATAATCCACGTGTATACGATAACTCAACTCTTTGATTATAACATAGCTATCAGTTATTTTCAATATTTGGCTGATTTTGGAACTCTTGGACATAATTAATAAAAAATTAACATTGTTTCATACTTCTTTTGCACCCCTCTCTCTGAAAATCGCTTCGAGCTCTGCAGCCGTTCCACGAACAAAACTGACGGTGCACTGAAATGGACCCCTCACACGAGCAATATTTGTGGTGGCGAAATTATTTGGATCTAATTTTGCAACTATTGAAGATAGAGATTTTTTAGAATGAGATTTGTTCTGGCGCAATTAATTCTTTTAATTACTGTTCTGTTACATTTTTTGAAAATTTAGTAGTTATCGCGAAATTTGATAAATAGGGGACATTTACAACAAAGTTTTTTCAAACACCGCTCCAAACTTTTTCTGTAATGTTTTCGTGCGGATAGCGCTAAATGCACTAAATACATGACATAAAACCCGTTTTGATGTATTCCATTGATTTGTCAGAAATTACAAAATTGTACTTTTTAAAATATTTCGCATGTCGTAACGGGATTTTTTATACATTATTATATTTATAACACGGTTTGCTTCAAATGATTTTTGTAGTCTGTCGGAGACTCAAAAGTTTTCTGAGAAAATGAGCTCAAAATTGCTCAATATTTGGAAAAGTCCAACATTTGTTTTAAAACTGTTTTCAATTTTTTTAATGAAAATTGCATATATAACTAAGTTTTACATTTCTTTTATATTCATTAAGTCATATTTTCATTGCATTAATAGGGAACCGAAAACTGCAAAACTGTGAATATAACATGAAATAAAGTAATCCGTGTTAATTTATACATCCTGTCATGTTCTACAGCATTTTCTGTATAGTTGGTTAAGTTTGAGAAAATTAGTCATTTCTGAGTAGGAATGTTGGAAGATAAATAATTTTTTTGTATAGTTGCTAAGAAAACGAACGGTGAAAATAATTAAATTATCAAAGATCCAATATTGAAAAGCACATTAAATGCCGTGTATGACTAAAAATATTCGGTTTTAGTTACATTTTTATCATATCTACAGTTCTATCATCATCATCATCATATTATTATTATTATTATTATTATTATTATATTATTATTATTTAGCTTCATTGCCGCAACATATTTACATATATTGCGGGAAAGTGATTCGGTCTTATAAGACAGGGGCTTGGGGAGAGGTAGGTCGAAGAACGCACGGGAGAGAGGGCTCAGTGCATCAACTGATGTCACTGCAGTCCCTCTGACCGGATGACCTAGGTTCGAGTCCCGACGGCGATAGATTTTCTAGCTAGCAGACTTGACAGATACGTTGAATTCAGTCGCTCTCTGGAGGAGAATTCTAGCCGCCGGCTACTTCGATATGTAATTTTCCGTGGTTTCTTCAACACCAGGCGAATGCCGGAGCAGTACCCTAACAAACGGACTGCGCCCGATCTTTTATTCCTCTTCCTTGTCCTATCCTCACCCCTTACACACACAACACTAACATGCAACTACCCTGTCACCCATGCCGGGAGACCGATTGCGAGCTTAGAACTTGTCTCGGCTGGGGCAGTGCCCCGCTGGTGGAGATAACTGGTTGCGGGAAAACCCGCTAGTCGACGGTAGTCTGCGGCGGATCTCGCCAACCAGCGGGGAAAGATATCGCCACTTTCCGATGAAAAAGCACGCACTAAACGCTTATGGAATTAACGATCTCTTAGTTTGACGCGCCCGAATCACGAAAATCAATCAATCGAAATACACGGACACTAAGTCTATGGGATCGAAACCCTGAAACGCATGAAAGTTTTTCGGAACTTGAAACGCATTAGTCCCGTAAGTGTAGTGTATTTATGCGGAAGGTGGAGCTGGATGGCAATACGGCGCCGACCTACACGTCGGCTTGCGGGTTTTTCGCCAAGCAGGTATCTTTCACCTGCAGGACACAACCCCCCGGGACAAGCTCTGAGCTCCCGACGGTCTCCCGACAGTGTTAGTGCAAAGTGTGTAAAAGTAGGGGTGAGGATAGAACAAAGAGAGAAAGGAAAGATTGGGCGCGGCCGTGGCCCGTTTGTTAGGGTATTTCTCCAGCATACGCCTGGTTTTGATCGGAGAAACCATGGAAAACTACCAATCAAGCAACGGCCGTGTTCGGGATGCGTGAAAGTGTTATTCATTGGGAGTGTCCCGAGCAAGAGGGGCGATAAGTACACCGAGAGGCTCCTATAGCTGCCGATAGAAAACAGCTGAGAGTGGAGCAAACCGAAAAGCTATCCTAGACTCAAGAGAACGGGAAATAAATATCTTGAATCGATTATACCCTTCGAGTCCATTATTTTGATAGCAAACAAACTAGAAATGATGCTCGTAATGTAAGAAATTTAGGGCATACTAATTCATTTACAATATTTTAATGTCATCTGAAACAGCTGTCTACTGAAAAAACTGTATCGCTGTACAGAATATAAAATCCCATCGAACACAAGAATGAAATCTATATTTAAATATTATTTAAAAATGAAGAATATTATCTACAATATTTGTATCTTATAAAAGTCTTTCTTTCGTAACTTTGTATCTTTAGCGTTTTCCTTGTTCTGCTCAGGCAATGTGAACGCAGTTGGGAGGAGTGTCTGTCATCATTGACCCATGAGCTGGACGCGTCACCCCTCTCCACCCCCCGGGCACTCTCATTAGTCATTGAGAACAACAGCTGAAGGGCAGCTGACTTTTGCTCTCCTCTATTAACGGACTGCACTTAACACCAGAAATACCAGAGGAATCGCGGAGGCAGCAGATCTCTCGCCTTAGATTAAACAGAAGCAAACAGCGCTGCGTGACGTCAGCTAAAATGTGACCTGACAGATAACAGAGGAAACTCCACCCGCCTTCCTACCTGCAAATGTTAGAAAGGGAGTGGCAGATACAGAATACAGGAAAGAAATATGATTCCTCGATGCCTAGCCACTTCAGTCGCATTCCCCAGACCAGTCATTTCTGTTATATGCGTAAAACTCAACGAATTATCACTTAGATTATCGGTTTCCTCATAATGGCCATTGTTTTCGTGGATCCGATTTATTTTTCCATGAGACACGCGTAAATACTCCCTAGCGGCCAACGCCCAGGCCACATGGTGTAGAATTGATATTTATTAAGTGGTCTCAAGCGATTTTAGCTGTATAATGAAAGCCGAAAAGTGGTGGAGATTATTGTTGATTTAATATATTCCAGGGTTGCTACATAATATATCTTACGGCAGGGGAATCGTTTTTTTTTCCAAGAAACCTCTCACGAATGATAATAATAATATAATATAATATATAATGATATAATATAATATATAATATAATTATAATAATATAATATAATATATAATACAATATAATATATACTAATATATTAATGAATAAATCATTATCATCATCATCATCTCTTAACGAAACAAGACGTTCGCTTCTCCCAATTCACTGCAATCCTATGGTCTGCTAACTCACTTCCCTAAAGTGGAGTCTAGAGTGGGACACGCAGAGCACGATTTGTGCGCGAATCTGATCTCAAGCCCTTCGCGAGACGCGCCTTAAACGGCCCTGGTGTGGAGTTTTCTATAGAAGTTAATATCATTTTCAAGTTTAATTTGTGCTTGATCGTTCGATGAGGACCGAGTGAGAGTTTCTCGACCAAAAGAATGCATGACAAATCATGTTTTTGTTTATAGCCGAGAGGAGGCAAATGGTCATAAATATATTATTTTTTTTTATTAATGAAATGAAAAAATTCTAAAGAAACAGTTTATTTCATAGCAATTAGCACATTGGACTTGATTTACGCTTTCAGTATTATTACCCTGTATTTAGCGGCCACCATTTTTGCCGGCGCCTTCGGTGACAGCGCAAGAGATGTTTCACTTACAAAGAAGCACTGGAACGAAAGAAAGCGTAGCAGAGAACGAAAGGAGAAAGACATAGAAATTGCGGAAGAGAGGGCGGCGTGGCGAAGGTCGAACGTCGCGTGCTTCTGCGGGGGGCCCCGCAGCGCAGTAATTAGGCGCGTTCACGGGGGCGGGCAGTGCGTCATCGGCGTTCCGCTGAAGCCGGGGTGTCCGGTTTCCGAGGCTCGTGCGTCAAGGCCGTCTCGCCGCGCGCTGCTGCTCACCCGTGACGCACGGCGTCGCAACGGGGTCGCCCGAGAAGAAATCTTCAGCTCAGTCCGCGTTGGCACTCGGCCAGGGGTTGCTGCACTGGCGCCGCTCCTCTCCCCGCGCAGCGCAGGTGAGTTGAGTAAACAATCGTGCCGCTCTTTTGTCAGAGGTAAAGTCTCAAAGAGAAGCATTCGTGAAATAACAAGAGAGTGTGAATCCACCGAGCGTGTTTTACGAGTGTATGTGATACGTAAATTAAGATCAGAGTTTTCTTAGAACGTGCAACTATTTGTGGGTGATCTTCAACACGTGTCATGAATACCGGTTCTTCATGCCCAATTTCGTTTCGATCAACAAAATATTTACGTTTATTTATATTTACGTTTACATAAGTACACATTTGTGTGCGCTGTGTTCAATATGTGCGTTCGGCAACATCGGAATAGAAAACAGTGAATCGTCAGCTGAAGCGAAGTGTCATTATGCGGGTGTACATGCGGGCTGGAAGTTGTGATATGTGCGTTCTGAAGTGCGGGTTAAGATAAAGTGAAGCAAATGGCCGTGATACGAACGTCAGCCACCAGGCTGCGTGCGCAGGCTGGGCGAATGTTCTTCTCGCCGAGCGCTAAGAATTTGATGTAAACCAGAGCGTTTGCTCGCATATCAATGCTGCAAATGAGAATGCCCTTTTTCAAAACAGTACACGAATTCTACATTTGTGTCAGAACTGTTGTCGCATGTAGAGAGTGGGCGAAGACTGTTTTTATCTGGAGCAATGTTTCATCTTTATTTGTAATAATGATAATAATAATAATTATTATTATAACTTAATAATGATATTATTATTACTCGTATTATTATTATTAATATTATTATTATTATTAAGTAGTTCGATTCCTAAAGTAAAACAGACGGCAATGCTCCCACCATTTTATTTCTAAGGCAGATTGCTGTTTGTTTGTTTATTTAAATTAAAATGTGAATACACCGTTTTCCCAGCATAACCTTGAAAGATATAGTGAAAGAGAGAACACGTGACATTTTGTCCGCTTGACGGACGACTCCCCCTCTCTCCACTCTCCAGTGTCCATTGCTCATTCATTAGGGAAATTGCAAATACGCTTGAATTCATATAAGATGATCCGTACAGTCAACTAGACTCTAAAATTATTAAGTATATTACATGTCAATTTGTACCGGGGTCGGGTTGTCGTACTCCATGTTTTCGCGATAGTGAGTCAATTTCTTATCGTGGGATACGATGCGGAGCAAATAGAGTTTTTGCACCCTCGAATGTTAAAACAATCGTAAACACTAAGCCGTGTTGCCAAGGTCAAGGTCGATGCCACGAGCGGGAGTCCGTGACACTAGTGCCACGACGAAATCGCCCCTCCACGCAGTTCATTACCCCGCCACCAGAGACAATGGTATCCCTATTGTAAAACGGCCGTTTTACTATAGTTCCCTTTCCCGACGCTAGTTGCGCAGAGAAGCTCGTGGCATGCTACGATCCCATGACGCGTGTCACTGCCACCAGAACAAGACCTTGACACCACTGCACTTAGCTTTAACGTTCGAGGGTGCATAAACTCCCCAATGTTTTCAGTCGATTTTGAATTGACATCGCTGATAGAAATGCTCACAGCTACAATCCATTTAATTTTCTTTAAGGAATTAACAGCTACTGCGTTACGAAGGACGGGGTTCCGTTATCCAAGATGAATTTTCAACTTTGTTTTCAGTAATGAGTTCTCAAAATTAAAATTTTCATTGCAAGAACAAAGGACTCCCCGCTACGTGAGCCTATGTTAGCTGAAAGACCCCGTGCTACACAATAACAGCTGCACACCAGCTGTTATTGTATTCTCCCAAGGTTTTTTCTGCGGTCGGTGAATTAATTTGTTTACTTCGTTTCTTAATGACTTTTAGTAGTTGCTTTTTATGCTGCTACCGCTATTAGCGTTGATGCATTGTCTTTATGTAATTACAAGTGACGTAGTGCGATTCGATACGCGATATTTATATAGCAATGTTCAACGAAGTAAATACAATATAAGTCCTGGTGAATTATTTAATAGAATGATTAGTGGATTTAAACTGCATTGCTACTAAACATCCCTTTGCCATGTTAACTGAACGACCTCTGGCGGGTCTGAGCATGCCCAACCATCATGCTCATGCCGGGAGCGCGTGGCAAGTCGTGGTGCGACATGGATAGCAAAACATTGATGTTACTGAATATCGATGTTGAAAATTAAATCACCGATGTTAATAACCGACTAAAAACCATCGATGTTTTTAATCAACGATGTTTGAAAGGTGGTTTAATAATCTCTAATATCACTTTCGGTTGCAACAAAACTTAATGTCATAGAGGCCATGTTTATTAATTTGTAATGAATATTTAATAAAAAACAAAATTGAAAAATAATTAGAATAATGGATGTTCGATGAAGATTGTACAAAAAGGATTTGTTTGTTTCTTACAAATAAACTGACAATGGGACCATCAGTCATCTTTTAACGTTTACAGAAACAAAAACGTATTTCAACTTTATGTGGTTACAGAAATTTTTCATTCACAACGAAAACATGAAACATCAAGAACAAAATATCGATGCTTAAAACATCGATGTTTTTATACAAAGATCAATATTTTGAACAGATCGACATCGATGTCGCATCCATAGCGGCGACACCTCATTCCCCAACTCGTAGGTGTCAATCCCTTAGAAATTTTAATCGAAGTAAACCGATCAGGGGCGGTAATTACTCGCAACAAAACCAAGAAATACAATATTGCAGCACTGGTCGCTTCGACCCAATTTACACGCTTCCTTTGGACAAACGTTGCTGAGCTTTCAGCGAGCGGGCGGATGCGTAGTGACGCTTCTGGTGTTCGAGAAACGCGCATGCGGGCGTTCGCCGGAAGTCGGACTTGGTCGTCAAAAGAACGCGTTCACGTTGAACCTTAAGCGGCAGTCGCAGTAGAGCCGATTTTGGTCGAAATAACGCTGGACCGAGCAAACCAAACGAAACAGTTCTTCGACCGACAGACGATGTTTTCGATCGCCATCCCAAGAGATCATTAGGGTCCACTACGACCCTTTCCGTCACTAGCACTTGCTTGAACGAATCTGGCAGTCGGACGAAAACGTCCGACATCGGCCGACCGAAATGACGGCCAAAATCAGCTCCCCTATGACCGGCGCCTGATGTTACTTAAAACTTCCAATGTTCGTCGAAGCATAATCCACAGAGAAAGTCGTACGTGGAATTAGTAGTGGAGCAGACTATATTAAACATTTCTCCTTGACACAATGGCAGATTTGCCCGCGCGGAAGTGAGGAGACGGGGGCGGGGTTGAGGCGCGGACGGAAGCGGGAAAAAAGTGCTTCCCGTGACGTCGGCGGCTGCGGCGCGGCGCGGCGGAAGCGGCTGCGGCGCGCCGGCGAGCGGCAGGGCAGTGCGACGCCGCGACGCCTGCCGACCGCCTCCGCCGACGCTCGCCTCGCCCAGCGCCGCCCGCCGACGGCCCTCCGCCTCGCCCTCCTGCCGACAGGTGCGTAATCTACGTAGGCACAGACCGAAGGGCCAACGGCAGCTTTCTTAGCGTGAACCTCATTCTGCATGGCAATCGGATAAAATTCGTGTCGGGGACACATGATCTTTTGAACACATGTCCGTTTTTTGCACGAGGGTTGCTTGATATGATTCAATGTAAAATCGCGTTTGTGTGCTTTGTCGTATTAAAATGTATGTGAAAAATGGGCTGCAGGTAATGGTAAGTAAAAGCTGCTGTACTGCTAGCTACAATTTGCAGCTACAGGCCGCAGTTTGTTTTAGTGCTTCTTTATCATTTACTGAAAATATGACGCAAGCGATTTCGCCCATACTACTTTATTTGTGCTCTGTTGATGGTATGCACTTGAGTCGAAGTCAGGAAATCAAAGTACATCATGTCGTCCGGTGATTTGAATTTAGTGTAAACGCGAATTACATATTCCTTTTTGCGAAATCATATATTCCTTTTTCTACTTCTATTGTATTATACTGTCATTTGATGGCTGCAGCCAGTTGCATAATGTTACTCATTTCTATACACTTTTCATTATGACAGGTTTGTTGACCAATCACAGAGTTTACAAACCAAGTAATGACACATTAATGAATCATTGAGAATCGTTCTAGTAAATGTTTCGTTCGATTGTGTACATTAAAATTACATTTGATATTATACTAGGTTTCTCAGTTTTAATTTCTTTTATTGCTAGTAATTTTCGAGGAATATTATTTAAAATAAATTTGATCGTAATCTTACTTTGATTTTATTTGACTAGCGCAGTACTCCCTGGCAGGCGGACTGATGGCCACAGCCACCTGCGGCAGCATGCGAGGGTAGGGTAAGAGAGCTGACCGCTAGGTTGCATTGAGTAAATTCTTTACGTCAAACGGCCACGAAACGATTCAATGTAAAAGTTTAACTTATAAAAGTCGTAAAAAAGTACCGTATGAAATTCGATGTAATGTGTAGTCATATACTCTTGTGAAGTTTACGATCCGAGCGAGGAACGTGCTCTTATCGTAATATCACACTCGTGTATTAATACCCATCATTACATCATTAATTCATAATGTACTATTATCATTGACAGGTGATATTATTAAACCATTTCTTTAGATGGGTGATTTGTATGAACTGACAAACTTCTTTTAACTGCGGTTCGCCAAAGTGTTCGGTTCACCACGGTTCGTCGAGGCGTTACTGAAAGTAATTATATATAATTTCATTATAAGTTAATTATATATAATGAAAAACCAGACAATAGAAACATATTTAAGACACATAACGAACATTTAAATGAAAATCACGCGCCTTATAAATCCGAGGTTACGTTAGCATCGACGCATTGTCTTGTATACTCTTTTGTTGCAACCGGCTGTCGAAATTGATTGTGAAATATTAAGTTGGGCAACTATTTTGTCTCATGAATTATAAGGAAAATACACTGAATAAATATCCCCTGTAATATAATGCGCTAGAAGATGAAGTTTTTGAACCATTTACGAGACACCATTGGCATAAAACCTCGTATGAGTGGTACCTTCTATTTGATAAGGAAATATCTCTCCCTACAGTATCAAGCAGATTTAAGAGGGAAGAAATATAAGTTTGGACAAAGGAGGAAAAGCAAGCTACATACATCCAGCAACATATATTACATTGCAACACACTTTAGCATCGTGCATAACTCGGAAATAATGCATCTTAGGCCCTTGAATCCCGTGTTTTTGTGTCCCAGAAGAGATATCAGTTGTTCCTTATGCCTCAATTTACAAAATGAGGACATTCTATTACAATTTTGGAGGGTTCTCTCAATGCTCAGAGCTGGTAGTTGGAATCTTTGAAAAAAGATACAATTATGTTTTTGGCCTTTCAAGAAAATTATTAAGTACGATCTTTTGGAGATTTTTACACACTTGTTAGCGCTCATGACTAACGAAGTTATTATTTTTAAATTTGCCCACCAAATAGGATTTTAAGGGCGAAAAATCCTTCGTACGCCTTCGTTCGGAAGGGAAGTAAAGCCGGCTGACCTATGTTGTAGATTTATTGTATGTAAAAGACCCTCAAGCCTAAACGAAGCCTCTGAGCTACATTTAAAAAATCACTTCGTCGTCCGAGTGATACCTTGTTTCTCCGATAGATAGTGAAAGCGTAGCGAAATTTGCGTGATCAGACGGAAGAGCAGCCCTGATGGCAGTCTCTCGTCACGGAAAATAAGACATCATTGAATTGAATTGAATAGTCTGTGAATATTTGTACGCACTTGTTGCCGTCAAGATTTGCACGGCTCGTGTGAGAAACAACTGAAAACTGAGCAATGGTTCACATACAGTTATATGGATTTTTTGCCATTACTTCTGAACTTGGAACGAACTTCTTTCTCTCAGAAAGAGGAACTGAGTAATATTTATCGCGCCTAATCATCCGTGCTCGACCTAATATTAAGTTTCCGTAATTGGTTTTTCAAGTCACTCATGAACTGAGCAGTTTATTAGGGTAAAAGAAACTGTTTCCCTTGCTAAATCTCACTCGCATTTTAGTTCCATGCACTTTTTATGTCCAAATTTTATATAAGTTAGTCACCTACTTTGGGAGATATCCTAGCAATTTAAGTAAAAAGATAGTTAATTTTAATGAAAAAAATTATGTCCTACGTCGTTTTTATATTTCTCTCAGTCCCTCTCGGGTACGTCTTTCACACCACACCGTCAGTTGAGAGACAGCGTTTGGTGACAATGTTTCCTCATTTGATGAAGAGTTTGTGACAAAGTTACTACTTTCCCATTTATTGTATTGGCCTAAATTAATGGGAAATTGTGAACACAGTGTTTACTTAATACTAATAATATAAACTGAATTGTAAAACCAAATGAATGTACTTTCAAAAACATTTTAAAAGGCTCAGTTTTCTTAGGCCTCGGCTCCTTATTGTGAAGCATTCTTCCGAGAGGAATGAACTCCTTTATTTGTAACTGAAGTGTTGTACATCTTACGAACAGCACAAGATCGCACGTAACATTTTGCAAAGTACAAAATGTCTTGGGTTTTCTTACTAAAATACCTTATACTACTTACTAACGTATCTTTGTTTTGAGTGTTCATATAATATTACTTTTTCGTATTACTGTATTGTTATATCAATGTAATGCTACCAAACAAAAGGTCAATTTTAGCGGCGTCTGTTGACGATTTTTAAAATTCTCCGTCCTCTAAGAACAGTCGAAATAACCGAGTTGTATCTAAAGGTGGCGTATGAGTACACTTATTTCAAAAATAACAATTTCTTGTTTGAATTATTTTTTTCTGCAAAGATGATTGATGAAAAATGTTGAACGACACACGGGCGAGAGCACAAGTAACAGACTCGGTTGGTTGGTTGCTGTTTATCGCCTAATGACGTTTACCAGTGTTCATATATGAAACACAATTGTGATCTTATAATACATATGATAATGTCTTCCAATTCAGTACTGCCGATTCATCGATTTCTTTGGATCAGATGATAAAGGAATCTCCAGTCGTGCATGCAGTTCATAAAATAAACACATTAACAGGGCGGATCCAGGGAGCCATGCCTTCCTCCCAGGCCTAGAGTTTTATTTGGTTTCCTTTATTTGGCAACATTGAATTAAATATTAATGTTATAATTATATAATTATTTAACAAATAATACTACACTACAAAAATAATAACAAATGTTAATTATTTAACAAAAATTTATGATAAATTCTCCTCCCTCAAATGATCCTCAAATGATTATTCCCTGCACTCTTATTCTGTGAGTTCTGGCTTGCTTTGGCCCTTTGAGTGCACTAAGAGTGCTTTTAACATTATACTAAAATACGGCAATCTGCGAAAAGCTTCCGGTCGGGGGGTTGGGAAATCTATGCCCCCGATGCAACCCCTCGCCCCCTCCCCCTCCCCCAGCCCTTGGGGTCCCAACGAGCAGTGTCCGCTGTGAGGCAATGATTCATTCCCTCTGTGTGCGATGAGAGAGCGCTGTGGGGCGCTGGGCTCGGCAGTCACGGGGAAGCCCCGCGAAAGGGGCTGCCACTGCACGATCAGGACCGGTGGAAGAGGTGGGCAGTACTATTCACTGGCGGATCCAGGGGGAAGTCATGGGGCCGTGCACCCCCGCCAAAGGCCTCGAGTTTTCGTTTACCTTCTTTTATTTGGCAAAACTGATTTAAATACTCGTTTATGTTCTTCCTTTTCCCTTTAAATGGGGTCGGCGCTAATGGGTATGGGCTCATTTTTCTTAATTTTCTCACACTCCATTTTTACATGGATTTGTCGAATGTTTTACAGCCGGATGTCCTTCCTGACGCCAACCACAAGGGACACACAAGCACATTACACATAGACAACACACACACTCACGAAACACACACAACCATGCCCGAGGTGGGATTCGAATCCACAATCCTTCGTCACGGCATACTGGCTTAGCGATTTTGGCCACCGGATCGGCAACTTTTCATTTATGTTCGAATTATGTAATTATTTAAACAGTAATATTGTATAGTATCTTATCCACAGCACATACAAATATACGATATATTAACAAATATGTTTATTATTTAATATAAATCTACGATGCCCCAAATGATCGGCTGGATCCGCCCCTGGAACTACTCACACGAAAATATTCCAGGTGGGCAGTTACCCCCCTGGAATGTTGACAAAAATCGGGGATGGGGGAATCCAATTGAACATATTTATTACAACCATCAAACTGTTGGAAAAAAGAATTTTCGAAATTGACCAAAAACATTATTCAGTATTCAACTTCGCGCGCGATGCGCAGTTGTGACCTCGAGAAATATATTTATGGCAAGCCGAATGTATCCCATTATAACAAAAAAAATAGACCGGTTTATTGTTCGAGGGCTTCGAGGTAAACGAGGGAATGACAAAACTAATTAATCTTTCGGCCACGCGCAAAAGAGGAGCACGCTGCAGCCTACAAGTACACTGGAAAATCGGAAAATGCTAATGAAAACCCGAAAAATTTGCAAACGGATGAAGACGTGATCCATTCTGTTGCTGGCAAGTAAAAAATATATTGAAATAAATTATTGATGTATTTATATAAATGATTAATTAAAAATGTCGAATAAACTACATATTTTATACCATTGTCATGATTTTCTTAAAGAAAATTTAAATACAATAAAAAATTACATGCTACTACCATGGTACTACCCACCTGAAATTGATGCGTTTCGCTCGCCCTGTATACGATACCTTCCTTTAAATGTGTATGCAAATTGTGGTGCATGCAAATGGTGCATGTGGTGCATGCAATGCATACAAATCGTTAAAGGTGTATGCAAAATTAAATGCATTGCAGTCTTACTACACTTGAAGCAGGAACATGAGACAAAAACGCGTTGTGTTGGTTTATCGTTTTGCCAGTTCTAGGATTATTTACGATTACTGTGCATTTTACGGGCTACAGGCAATGACTAACTTAAGTTCGCATTAAGATGCCTAGTCATGTACAACCAAAAGGAACAAACAAAGGGTTATATCAGCTTTGAAAATAGGTGTTCAACATACTGCAGACTATGGACTGAATAACATTAAAAATGCTTATTGCGTTTGAAACTGTCACATTTCCCAGAAATCGCTGGGCTACATGATGTACTAAGATTAATTTGTAGTTTATCGATGTTTTCGATTACTGCCAAATAAACATGAGATAACCAATTAAACATTTTTTTTCTTCACAAAATCAGTCGTGAGGTTAATTCGCATTTTGTCGATGTCGCGATTTTCAAATCGCTTACTAACAGAGGCACATCTAAAAGTATTCAAGAGCCCATTGCCAACATGTAATTTACTCCCCTATATGGATACTACAAATTAGGGTTGTTGTTGTTATTATTTATTTTAGCTGGTATACTGTAAATAGCGCTCCTTGTGAGGGGCACATATGGCACGTGCAATGTCTACTATACCACATCTTCACCTGAATGTGGCCGTGGCCATACCTTAGATACACCTCTGCATACCAATGCCATTCCGGTACCCGAATAATATCAAACGAGCGCGTCATATACCCCAGAATAATTTGTAATATAATGGAAGGAGAAAGTTGTTGAAATTCAAAATTCTTTCTAATTCTTCCTACCACTAAAATATTAAAGATAGAAATTTGTACGTTAATGAAATCTGTTCCTTAAAGATGTATTTTATAATAAGATCATGTACAACTTTTCGAAAATTTGAGTTCTTTTCGCGTAATTTTGCGTGAAACTGCGGGAGAGAAAGTACGTGCTGATTAAGCACCACTAGTTTCTTTACAATATCAGTCTGCTTTGCAGAGTGGTTGAAAAGAATCCGAGAAAGCTGTGGTAAGAGCACTAGCAGTCTGCCGACCCGCAGGTGAGGAAAGGTCGCGTGGGCGTGCGAGGCGAGGCATGTGCGTTGGGCATGGCCGGCAGACAGAAACGCGGCGGCCGAAGGTCGCGCCGCGCTGCAGGACGTCCGCTGTTGCATGGACGCCAGCGTCGCACGTGGCAAGTAGCACGTAGCACTCCGCCGCCGCTCAAAACTGCGAGGTGGACTCTGTTATCCCATCTGACTCCTAAGTTAGAAAACTCTTTTTTGGAGGAGGAGCATACATTAGGGAGTTTTTGCCACCTCGATCGGTGAGCACTATCGATCTTCTGCTCATGCGCAGTTCAAGTTTCGCATCACTACGCATAAGCACTTCTGCGCATGCGCAGAAGATCGATAGTGGTTCCAGGTGGCAAAAACTCCCTAGCGTGTACGATGCTCCACTATACCTAGAGTGGAGTTCGCAGTTTGGCCGGCCCTGCAAGCGGATTGGATTGGTGAATGGAAACGAGAGAATTCCATTTTCATCGTCACGGTTCCTTATGTTTGTGTCTTCTGAAAATATCGTTTGCAAACAGAAATAAATCCTGTTATCCCTCGTTAATGGAATGTCGCCAAAGAAAGGATTTGCCGATTCTACTATTCATTTGTAGGAAGCCAAAATCGCACCCACGTGATCGGAATGTTTGACATGAAGGTTTGAGAAAGGACGAAAAAGACAGCATGAAACTAGCGCTGCAAAAAACAAAAAACTATCGTGTAAATCCGACTTCATTTGTGAATTTGACAGAAAAATAGCGTTTCAGAGCCGCCTCTCATTTGTAGTTTTTACTAACAAGACTGTTCCTCTTACTCATTTACTCATTCCTTTACAGTTCTGAAATACCATGATCAAGAAAACGTGAACATTTCTCCATATACAAATGACGTGTAGTTGAAATGAATTATATTAATTAATTGTATCTATTGCATTGATGAATCAAAATTTCTTGGTGATTAAGTTGATCATAAAAATACTAATATTACAGCCCCATTCGGACGGAGCGAATCGTAACTGTGACTTAAAAACAAGAAAATGTTTCACTTTTGGGGTGGGGGAATACTTCACGTTAGCTAGAAGAGCAAGCCCAATGATATTGTTCTTTGTTTAAGCGTTCGGAGCGTTCTTGCATCCTACGTGTAATAGGTCGCCAGCGTCAGATGATGAGTTCCCAAAGGAGGAAGAAAGAAAAAAGAATTGTTAGGAGGAAAAAACCTCGCGCGCGCATCTATCTGACTAACGCCTAGTATTTGCACAATGCACTTGCAAGAGATAGCTCACACTTGATGATAACAACGTGCCCCACCTCAATTTTACTTGGACGCGTCTCAGTGTGCGTGTATGTGGGTGGGGGACGAAGGACATCAGTGTCAAGGAAGTTTTAATTAATTTTCTTGCTTCTTAGCGCAGGGCTTATTAATTGCAGACGATATATTCTTGTTCTATTTATTCCAGAACACTTGGAAAGTGCTTTCTCCTAATTAAAATAATTGAGAAATATATATTTTTTGCTTGCAGAAGGTGGGAAATTTGTTACTGAATGCTTATTTGTATGTTTTATCACTAATTTACATCTGAATTTGAATGAAAATGGAAAAAATTTTAAGCGTCGCCGGAAGTTTGTGTTCCCTAATCGTTTCATGGAAATACCTAAAGGAAGTGTGACAAAGTCGCTTGCAATGTACGAGTAGCTGGCGTTTCAATGTTCGCGTACACTGCGCCTAATGGAACTATCGCGAAGTTTAAAAGTAAGGAGTGTACAAATTCCTACGGGATGCCGCTGGATACCTGGCCAAGATCTGTCTTTTGGAGAAATCTTTGGAAAAGTCAACTGACAGTTATTGCCTCAAAAATAATATTACTACCCACTTCTTTTACTATTGAAAAGAAATCCTTTAAAAGGAAATGCATCAGTAATAATATTTATGAAGGTATAAAATGAGTGTAAAATGTAACATTCTGAATCGAAAGGATCTTGATTTAGCAATGAAAGTCTGTAAAAACAAAATAACACAAATCGAAAGCAAACAAAGAATTCGCCATCCAAACACATTGCTGTCCCTTGGCAAATATGTGTGTGTAAGGCAGAATTTAAATAGACAATAAACATGACATAAAGTGGTAAGTAGTTAAAGTGGTAAATGGTAAGGAAGTACATAAACAAATTGAAATCCCTGTGGCTTTGATAGAAAACATGAGGCAAACGTATTTTCAGATGTAGCCAGCATTCTGCGGTACACTTCGAACTCTCTTTACGCTTATGCCACTTCAGCTTGCGCATGCATACCCTTTCCTGGATTTGGAGGGGAAAAGGGAGCGGAGTAAGGGGAAGTTGGCCGTGCTCGCGGGAGCGCCGGGCTTCCCAGGCAGGCAAGCTTCCCCGAGCGCTGTTTGATCTGCTTGCCCTAAAGCAGTGGTCCTCAAACTATGGCCCGCGGGCCACGTGCGGCCCGCCGAGGACATTTATACGGCCCGCCGGGTTTTTATGGTTTAAAGAATTTTTTTTCTGAAAATCTGCAAATTTTGTATTATGTGTTGGGGTGTCTAGGGATGGCAAAAAAAATCGATGGTTTTAAATCAACAAGTTTGTTGATTTAACTTTACTTCTTTTTAAATATTGTATTGGTTCCCGTTTTGATTCTTCACTTCAAAATAAGATATTTACAGTGTGTATAAGAATTTGTTCATAGTTTTTGTTTTTACTAGAGTGCGATTTTTCTAAGTCTGCCTCTCAAGGCCTGTCTTCACGATGGAATATGTCACGGTATCTCGAGTCTTTCGCAGTCATGCCGCTAGATATCGCATGATCGCGACCGTATCAAGCAGTGCTTGCGACCATACGACATCTAGCGGCTGGACCGAGAAAGTCGCGAAATGCCGTGTGATCGGTCAAAGGGGCTTGAGAGGCAGAGTTAGAAAAATCGCACTATATAATCCGGCCCTCCGACGGCCTGAGGGACAGTGAACTGGCCCCCCGTTTAAAAAGTTTGAGGACCCCTGCCCTAAAGCGTCCGCGTATGTTCTCCGTCTCGGACCTCGTGCGAGCGGTCTCCGGCCAAACGGCCCCGCGAAGGCCCCGCCGCCGCCGCCGCCGCTCTTTGATGTCGCGCTTCTTCGCAATTAGTTTGTTTAGCAGCCACATGCAGCGTGCGAATACTCGTAACCGCGACCGACAAAAGATCTCTTCAGGCCCTGCTTGTGCAAGCAACCCGATAAGCGAGTAAATATTTGGCTTGCGGTAGCCGAATGTTGAGAACAGGAGGCGGAAGGGTGGTTATCGCTTCGCAAAAGGAACCGCGTCGGCTGAGGTGCTTTGCCACGAGCAGCGCGTAAAATAGTCATTTGGGAATTAATTGCGTGAAATGAATGTTTTTTTTTACAGGTCAGATTTTAACTATTAGATCACGTTGCGATCACTGTGATTGTTTTACATTGGGGGAACTGCACGGGGAACACGTCACGTATGGACAAGCAAACATTCATGCCCGAGGAGGAATTCGAACCCGCGACCCTTCGAGACGAGGCAACTGGCCAACAGTCTTTGCGACCTCGGCTATCCAGGCCGGTAAAATGCATGTTTCTTGCACATCTCAATTGTTTTTTAGGCTCAATCTATCTGTCTCGGCAAAAAATATCCATTGTCGATCGTGCAAGAATTGATATTTCCGCTCACGAAATATAAACGAAACTTTTATACGATCGTATACAAACGTTACTGTTACGAATCATTGTTTCATCTCTACTCTTCATGGTTATCGAAACAAGTACCATCCCTGCAGAGGCGTATCTACGGTATGGCAGACATGGCACGTGCCATGGGCGCCACTCACAAGGTGCGCTATTTACAGTATACCCGCTAAAAAAAAATCAACAACCCTAATTTAAAGAATCTTGACAGGGGCGCAAATTCGATGCTTGCCATGGGCGCCTGAATACCTAGATACGCCTCTGCATCCCTGCCTTCTTTGTGCGAAGTATTTTTTGTGTTCGTAGTATTTGTGTGACGCCTTTGTTCAAAAAATGTTTTGCTCACGGCTGTCTCACCTTTTTCTGGTGTATTTAAAAAAGAGTAACATCTCGTCCGCGTAACAGTATGTAAAATCCGTCAATTTTATTGGAAATTCATTTATTTCAACTTTTACGGCCAGGATCGCACTTATCGGAGCGGAAAAGGGCCTGAAATGAAGAGGTCAGTGCATTCTGATTATCTCTTTACCTATAAAAACATTTTCAAGCGTTAGAGACGCGAAAGGGCCGGGGTTTGATGCTACAAAAATGCAAATAATTATTCAGGAAGTACGAACGAGCAATAACCATGTTACAACCGAACACATAAACAGAAATAATTACGCTGGCACCCTGAGATGACTTCCTGTTGTGCCTTGTGATTATCGAAAGTTACTGGAGAAGCAAAAGGGAGAGAAGGGATATAGTAAATTCTAGGTAATATGCAGTAAGATGTAGAATATTAAAAAGAGGAGAAAATATGAGAGTAAATAGAATAAAAAGTGTATATAGAGGTCAAACCACCAAAAAAATGTATTGAAGGAGTGGTGTATGTTTTTATCCCGAGAGGTAACGGTGGTTTTCCCTAGAGATGATGAGATCCGGCGCCAACCTACGGTCAGCTTATGGGATTTTCCCCATTCACGTGTCTGCCAGCAGTGGGGCACCCCAGGAGCCAGAACAAGCTCTAACCTCCCGACATGTAGCTCATGACATGGTAGTACCACCGTGGGAACTTGAATCGCATAGCCTCCCAGTCAAAGACACTGCAGAAACATCAGGTGATGCCCTGAGTCACCGCAGCCGGTGAGACGCAATAAGAGAACAGGGCCAGGAGGGGATTGCGGCAGCTGCTGGACACACCCAATGAGAGCTGAATGATTTACTGCGGATCCTTGTCACTAACAAGCGAAAGAGAATTGTTCGTTTTGTAAATTCACCTTTGTAATTAATGGAACTGCCTTAGTATTAATTGAAGATTTATCATCAAAATTTCAACCAAGAAAAGAAAATGACATGAATTAACTATTCTGCGCAATTCACTTAAATAAATGTAGAAACGGAAACGAGAAAATCCCTGTCCTCAGAATTTTGTGAACATGTTTTCCTTGTTCTAAATCATCCGCACTCGTGAAATATGGGAGCGGGACAGCGCAGGGCGACGTGGGGCGGAGCACGGAGAGGGAGAGCAGGCGGGACAGGGCGGGACGGAACAAGGCGGAATGTGCGGGGGGGCAGGGTTGGGTAGGGCGGGGGCGTGGCAGAGCGGGACAGGGCTGAGCAGAACGTGGTGTATCGGTGCCGTGCGGGGCGGGACGGGGCGGGCGGGACGGGGCGGGGCGGGACGGGGCGGGGCGGGACGGGGCGGGGCGGGACAGGGCGGGACGGGACGGGGCGGGGCGGGACGGGGCGGGGCGGGACGGGGCGGGGCGGGACGGGGCGGGGCGGGGCGGGACGGGACGGGACGGGACGGGACGGGACGGGACGGGGCGGGGAGGGACGAGACGGGGCGGGGCGGGACGGGGCGGGGCGGGGCGGGACGGGACAATGCGTGGCATGCGGGGATGGGCGGGGCAGGGATGAGCATAGCGAGTAGGGGTGGGCGGGACGGGACAGAACGGGATGAGGCGGGGCGGGGTGGGGCCGTACGGTGCGGGACGGGACAATGCGGGGCATGTGGGGAGGGGCGGGGCAGGGCTGAGCAGAGCGAGTAGACGCCGGCGGGGCGGGACGGGACGGGACGGGGTGGGACGAGATGGGGCGGGGCGGGACCGAAAAAAATGGGGCTTGCGGTGTGGGGCGGCGCAGGGCTGAACAGAGCGGGGCGTGGCGAAGCGGGGCGGGGCGGGGCGACTCGGGTCATGCGAGCGAGTCGAAGACGCGCGAGCTCCGTGGGGCGGGGACTGCAAGAGGCCTTGGGCGCGCAGCTCTCGGGTCTCTTTCCCCCCACCCCCGAGCCACGGCTTCCCGCGAGGACCGGTTGCAACCTCCGCGCGCGCATCTCGTTTGCTCCTTTGTGTGCGGGATTGAGGCTAACGAGTGCCGCAGGAGTCTGCACACAATGCATTTGACACTCAACGTCAACATGTGTCCGTTCTTGTTGCAAGAATTTGACGCGCGGAATGACAGTAGAATTAAATAAAACACCTCTATAATAAGTGACTAGCAGTTTACGGGTATTAAAGGTAATGTAAAACGATTTGCTGTAAGTAATTAAATTGAGGAAAATTAGGGAGTTTCTGTGATATTCAAATACAAGAACACATGTTTTCTCGTTTATAGGCAGCAGGTAACATCAATCAAATCCAATACAAAATTGTAGGACTACTGTTCCGGTAAAAAAGACGATGACGGATCAAAGTCAAATCGTTTCGTTGCAGAAACGTATAAAACCTTCCTTCTAGCGGACGAGACGGAGCGAATAGAGTTCTTCTACGAAAGACGAAAGAATCCGCGAATTTGCGCTGTTTGACCGCTTCCCCGCAGCACCGCCTTCGCGAAGTGAGATTTCCGCGAATACTAAACTTCCTTCCCGACGTTCTCGGAATTCCATTCCAGTAATTCCGCAATCAAAGCACATTCAAGGAAAAAGCTAAGGTACAAATAGGAATTAAAAATACTTTTCACATTAATTACAACATTTTACAGACTACGCCGAATACGAAATTTAGGGTCAAATATATTGTGGCGTACTGGACATGAAAAGCACAGACGACAGATTCTGAATAGTATGTACAGTATATTTACAATAATAAATTACAAGATAATGTTACAAAATTGAAAACCTTAGGCAACCTTTCTATTCTCTAAGCCGCGAAACCCCGCGACCGTCCCTAGGCTGAGCCCAGTGCCTCTGCTCGAGAGCATGAGAAGCTGCGCGAAGTGCGAGCTGTCGGACATTAGTCCCCGTAACTAGATGTTACATGGCCGGATGCCAAAACGTGCAAGGTTGCACGGAGATACCTCACGTCTTTCGACTCACTAGCGTATCCCCCGAGCGCATGTCGGCGCCGCAATAAATACCCCACGGCTCGTCCCCCACTCTACCAGCGGCGGGCGTCATTCGGCTCGCAAGCCAGCCCTCAGCAGAGAGCAGCCTTCGTCAATGGACTCGCACTCAGGCACGCTCAGTTGTCCTGGTTATTTTTAGGCTGGGATTTCCTGCCCGGCGCGCGCCGGCGAGGCGCCGCCGCATTCCACCCCCATCCCCCATCCGGCTTAAGGCCGGGCTTTCCAGCGAAACGGCACGTGCGCCACCTCGCGACGCTACAGACCCTCCCATGCCGGGGGTGAGAATTTTTTTTCGCAGCAAAATATGCCCAGGAAAAAAATTCTGCTAGCTAAAGTACCTGGTCCTGAGACATTACATCATAATTTTTTTACATGAACATAATAATATCAAAACCCTATCTAGTCAAAATTTGTGAAATAAATCTGTGGGCTGTCCCCCCGTTTTTTCCTAACTATGTTGCCATTTACATTTAAAACCTTACATCTATTTACATACATAAATATTCTTGACGCATCTTGAACTACATAAAATCCTGAAATACAAAACATTTACTTTACATTGAAATATTACATGATAATTCTTGACGCCTCTTGCATTACATGAAAACCTGAAATATAAAATACAAAACATTTACGTTGCATTGAAGTATTACATAATAATTGTGGAATTCGTTATATACATCATGTGCCGTTCTTAACTGAATTTATTGACACATGTATGTATCTACATATAAAATGATCACAATAACAAAACAATTTTACCCTTGAATTTATAAAATTATTTACATAGAATTTCACCGACATTTATACATGTCATGAACGTGTGTGTTCCCTACACTCGCCTGTGGATCAATTCACATAATCAAACATGCGACTAAGCGCATCTGCATTAACATTTTCTGAGCCCTTTTTGTGCATGATGCGTAATCGAGGTGCTGAATTAAAAGGGACCAGCGTAATAATCTGGGGTTTTTGCCAGACGTATTACGCAACCAGACCAACGGGTTGTGGTCGGTTTCGACCTGAATTGTGGCCTGCCCGTCGAGATAAATCTTAAGTTTATCCAACCCCCAATAAGAGCCAAACACTCAAGTTCTGAGGTGCCATAATGAGTTTCTGTATCACTTAATTTACGGCTTAGAAAAACAACTGGTTGTTCTACTCCCTCGTCATTTACCTTGGTAGAGAACCACGCCTAAGCCTCTCTGAGATGCATCTGCCTGAACTCGAAATTCCTTGCTATAATCAGGAGCATATACCGCTGTTTTTTTCGCTAAGAGCTTGTCGCAACCTCATTGAAAGACTTTTCACATGCCTCTGTCCGAGACGACTTTACCCTGGCGCTCGCGTCCCCGCAGCGCATCTGTCAGTGCCGCCGCTTTCTCCGCAAACCCGGGTATCAAGCGTCGATAATATCCTACCAAACCGAGCAAAGAACGCACTTGTTTCTTTGATTCTGGTCTGGGAAAGTTCTGGATTGCTTGTATCTTGGCTTCGGCCGGCCGCAATTTCCCGTTACCGACGACGTAAACCAAGATATTTTACATTAGCCCGCGCAAACAAGCACTTGCGCGGCTGCACTGTCAATTTGGGCGGATTTTCAATATACTAAAGACCGTATCTAGGTGCAGAATGTGTTCTTGCCAAGTGTTACTGAAAACCGCGATGTCATCAAGGTACGGTACCGCGAATTCTTGGCAGTTTTTAGCAAAGTGCCCATGATTTTACAGCATTGATAAGGGCCGTTCTTATATCCCGAAGGGTAACCTAAGCGGTCGATACGTGCCGAAACTGGTCACGAACGCCGAATATCTCTGCGCCCTATCCGTAAGACCTATCTGCCAGAAACACTTACTTAAATCTAACACACTAATGATTTTAGCTGCAGCTACCTGTTCAATCCGTTCTTCGAGATTGGTGGTAACGGAAAGTAATCTGTTTTAATAATCTCGTTGAGGCGCCTAAAATCTATGCAGGGCCGTGGAGACTTGCCCGGGGCCTCGATCAGGATCATAGGAGACGTATAATCACTCTCCGCCTCCACAATGATGTTGTCGCGAAGCATTTGTCCACCTCTTCCCGCAATATCTTAGTTTGTCTCGGCGACATGCGGTAGGGTACACTTCGGACTACTTTATCAGTGTCAGTTATTCAATGTCCATGGTCGTTACATCTGTAAGACCAGGTTTCTCACTAAAATACACCTGTATTTACAAATGACATTTTTAAGTGCTATCGCGGAACTCGGGTTCAACCTTAGTATCGTTTAGCATTTCTTCCGCGTCAAAGTCGTCGGAATCTAATCTTAACGCGTAGCGGTCTAACGCGTCTTCCTCGCCTGCGGCAGTGACCGTCGCAGAACCGAGAAAGTTCACGTATTCAGTACGTTGGTGATACTTTTTCATCATGTTGATGTGATACACGCGTGGTTCTTTCCGCCCCGGCATCTGAACTACGTAATTGTGTTCGGACATTTCTCCCGAACTTCGCCTGGCCCGACCCACTGCACCGCGAGTTTCCGCGTTCTGTTAGGCGCCAAAACCAGCACCTTCGCGCCTATTTCAAAACTGCGCGAGATCGCCCTTGCGGTCGTACCACACCTTACGCTTGCGTTGTTCTTCCGCCATTTTGGTATGGGCAAGTTCACGCGAACGCTTCAGTCTATTAATCAACTTGAACACGTGCTCAACCACCGTGCTCCCTTCGCTTTCTGCTGCACCCGCAAGCTTTTCGTAAAGCAGCGTCATGGGTGTGCGGAGATTTTTCCCATAGACTAACTCGGCTGGAGAAAAACCTATCGATTCGTGCACACTCGTGCGTAACGCGAACATAATTGCAGGAAGCTGGCACTCCCAGTCAGTCCTTGCCTCTAAACAAAGAACCTTCATCAACCGGTTCATAGTTCTGTGCATCCGTTCTACGGCATTAGATGCGGATGATAAGGCGAACTTCTAATTAATCTAATGCAAAATCTCTCGGCGAATTCCGCCATCAGAGTGCTAGTAAAACAAGTTCCCTGATCTGTTTTGAAGCTCTCGCGGAAATCCAATCCGACTGAACAGATCTAATAAAGCTTCAATGACCGTGACCGTCGTCAGATCACGTATGGAATAGCCTCGGGATATTTTGTTGCTAAACACATTGCAGTTAGTATGAACTTGTTTCCTGACTCAGACTCGGGAAAAGGGCCACAAGCATCTACATTTACTTTCTCAAACGCCTCACCCGGTATAGGTACAATTTTTAAAGGCGCGGCGAAGCTTCTCGCCGCCGTTACCTACGCGCTGGCAACTATCGCAGCTACGTACGTAATTTTCCATATCTTTGTAACAGTTCGGCCAGAAGAAATACTTGGCCATTGCGTCTTTACTTTTTGTGACACCTAAATGACCGTGGGGCGACTTCATGGGCAAAGCTTCAATATAGTGCCACGATACACCCGCGGAGTCACAAGCATGGAGAATTGCTCACCGCGCTTGCTCTGCCGTTTCCGGAACAAAAGGCCGCGTTCTATAAAATAATCGCGCCGTTCCGTTTCTGGGCCTTCGGCTAGCTCGAATAGCGGTAAGAGGCTCTTCATCCTGTCTCTGAGCTTTCGCAAATTCGGACGGGTCTAAACGGGACAATGCAACGCTCCCGGAATCTACTTCAAATTCCGCGTTGTTTTCAACAACATTGCCCGGGTCATTTACCTCGCCTAACAAGACACAAGTTTCCTCGTCGGGAGCTTTCGCGTCCGACGCAGGTTTTTTGGGGTGCGTCGCGCGCACGACTTGTCCTACGACCACGCCTAGCTCGACCGCTCCTTCCCCCAAAGCTCGTTCATTGACCGCAACGGTGCGTCACCAGGGCGCTCGGCGGCTCGGCGCGTTGCCTGGCGCCGCCGCCATCGCCTCCGGCCCACCCCGTCGCCCTGCCGGCGCACCGTCTGGGCACGGGTTCGCACCGCCAAAGAAAACTGCGGTTCTAAAAACCGTGCCTGATTTCCGAGAGAAGCGTGGCAGATCGATTACTCAGAATGTAATATTCTAAGTCGCAATTTTTCGCGACTGCGGCTTCGTAACAAGCTTACCGAACGGCCTACGATTTCTACCCTTAGCTACCGGTAGATTTTTCGGCGCCTCGTCCAAGGGCTGCTTAACCCATACGGATTCGCCGGTATATTGATTCGGGCCTGACGTATTTGCTGTTGATCAGATCAACCGTCGCCCGAATCTCGTAAGAAGGAAATAGGATTTCCGCAAAACCGTGCCAAAAAATGTGTGTGGGAGCAACAATTCCTGTGCCTGGTGTCGACAACGTGACACATTTTCTCGCTTGATTTGAGCTGAGGGCAAGTATTTCTTAATGTGCCCCGGTTTTTTACATAAATAGCACGTGCGTTCCTGCGGCTTGTCGAATTCCCGCGTTCCCTATCGCCTTGGGCGCTGCGGGCGTAGAAGTGGAGGGCACGCTCTCCCGTCACCTTTTTCACTTTTGTTCCCCCACAGGCTCCTTGTGATTAACCTTAGAAAAATCTTTCCTATACGCACTAGACCTATTGTTTCGTAGGTGTCCAGGCCTACGCGCCAAATATTGGGACTGCGAAACCTCGCCCCAAACATCTACGAAATGGGCACGTATGTCCGCCGGCACCTTCCGTTTCATCTGATCGGTGACAATCAAATCTAATAATTGATTATAAGTTTTCAACTTTCAACCCTGAAATCCATTTCTGGCATAGTTCGTCAGTTCGCGAGCATAAACATTCCATGTAGTTTTCGCACCCTTTGCATGACTGCAAAACATCTGACGACATTTTTCAGGCGTGAATTTGTACATATCCAAAAGCTGCGTTTTGATTTGATTATAATCCTGCTCTGAAGAATCTGATCCTACAACTAACCATGTATTTATTTCATTGGGAAGCAATCCCATTAATTGACTGACCCATTCTACCGGCGCAATGTCGAGCTGACGAGCATGCGCCTCAAATACACTTAAAAACAAGGTAATATCCTCACCTTCGCCTTTGAATTTATCCATACATGGCTGATACGGATACTACTTCTGTTTCCCGCTCTACTAACCTAAAGATTCGCGCGAGGTAGCCTGATTAGCTAATTTCAGCCGTTCGAGTTCGTACTGCCGTTGTTCGAGGTTCGTGTAATCTTTCCTGCTCTTTTAATTCAAGTTCGCGTGCTTCTGCGACCTGTTTCTTTCTCCTGATCAGCAAGTTGTTTCACGAATATTTCATCGTACTGCTCGCTTCCCGTGATGATAGATTTTAATCTAACTATCGTCTCGTTCCCTTCCAACGTTTCCCCCATCTCCGTCGCGACCCTAACAAGCACCTCTTTCCTATAACCCGCTAAGAAAGACATTTTGCCTGAATTGATCCCCGGCCAGTACAAAAACACACTTACGTTCAGTGACTCGGTGTCGCGTGAGCGCCAGCGCCTTCTGGATCCGGTGTTCTGGCCTCCTTCCTTCCTCTCGTTCTGGTCCGTCCGGGATGTCTCCTTCCAGTGCCAGTACCAATACCAGCTCCAGTTCCAGTACAGTTCCAGCTCCAGTTCCAGTACCAATACCAATTCCAGTTCCAAGTTTTAGAAAAGAAAGGTTCCGAGTCGGATTGTACCGCCCCGAAACTACCGTACCGAATTACCGCACTTTCGGTTTCTCGTGGCGTGCACGACTCTGCCGGCGCCACGTAATTACGACGCGTGTGCACCTTTAACTGCGGTACACTGTCTTTTACGCGTACTATTCCAGTTTTAGACAAAAAACTGTGGCACTCCGGCGTGAGTTTACAATAACCGCTGCTACCAGATTTTAGACAAAAACTGCGGCACTCCGGCGTGAGTTTACAATAACCGCTGCTACCAGTTTTAGAAAAAGAAACTGCGGTAGCCCGGCGTGAATTTACGATAACCGCTGCCACCAGTTTTGAAAGAAACTGCGGTAGCCCGGCGTGAATTTACGATAACCGCTGCACATTTTTAGAAAAAAACTGCGGCAACTCCGGCGTGAGTTTACGATAACCGCTGCCACCAGTTTTAGAAAGAAGGTTCCGAGTCTGTGGCGTACTGGACATGAAAAGCACAGACGACAGATTCTGAATAGTATGTACAGTATATTTACAATAATAAATTACAAGATAATGTTACAAAATTGAAAACCTTAGGCAACCTTTCTATTCTCTAAGCCGCGAAACCCCGCGACCGTCCCTAGGCTGAGCCCAGTGCCTCTGCTCGAGAGCATGAGAAGCTGCGCGAAGTGCGAGCTGTCGGACATTAGTCCCCGTAACTAGATGTTACATGGCCGGATGCCAAACGTGCAAGGTTGCACGGAGATACCTCACGTCTTTCGACTCACTAGCGTATCCCCCCGAGCGCATGTCGGCGCCGCAATAAATACCCCACGGCTCGTCCCCCACTCTACCGGCGGGCGTCATTCGGCTCGCAAGCCAGCCCTCAGCAGAGAGCAGCCTTCGTCAATGGACTCGCACTCAGGCACGCTCAGTTGTCCTGGTTATTTTTAGGCTGGGATTTCCTGCCCGGCGCGCGCCGGCGAGGCGCCGCCGCATTCCACCCCCATCCCCCATCCGGCTTAAGGCCGGGCTTTCCAGCGAAACGGCACGTGCGCCACCTCGCGACGCTACAATATTAACGTATATTAACATGACTATCATGTAATAGTATAATAATAATAACAATCATAATAATAATAAAATTTACTTGTCGATGTTGCTGTACCTTGCGATCAAAACCCGTTACCAAGGAGGCAGAGAAACGTCTTATATACAGGAGTTTGGAAATCGAGATAAGCCGAATGTGGGGCGCAAAAGCACAGTCGTTTCCGATAGTTATCGAGCTCTGGGAATTTGTTCCGCAAAATTTGTGTAAGAACTTGTCCTAAACTCCCAGGTAATTCAAAAGACTGGGAAGTGCAAGAAATCGTTTATTTGGAACAGCCACTTTTGCGCAAGTATTGTAGAGGCACCGACAGTTCCCTAGATCTTACTCCTTAGGTGGCTGGTTGCAACCTGGAGTAGATTTTATTTTTCAGCCGACACATAACATCTTTAGTCGTGGATATAGAGGAATAATAATAATATAATAACAACAACAGCCGCAGCAACAACAACAACAACAACAATTCACTATCTTCACACAGGTCGTATGCTTGTAGAATGGCCGTAGATTCCGAACAAGTTCCTAATATGAGAGATCTATTACTGTCGCGTTGATTGGAGGGGTGTTTCCATTTGCTAGGCAGAAAATAAAGTATCCGAAGGAGACAGAAAAAGTGCCAGGGACTCGAACAGGAAAAGATCAAGCAAAGGCGAAAAAATGGACTGTTGTAGAAGCCGAGAAAAGGAACAGGTACGAACGAGGAAAAAGCGAAACGCGTCCAGCCCAGCGCTGCCGCGCGCACGAGACCCATCCCATGCAACTGCGAGACAGGTTCACTGCGGGCGGAGCACGAAGGAGGACGGGGTTTTCAGCATTCGCGAGAGTCAGATTAAACCGAAGCTCCGGACTTGACATGGTAATTACCACTCACCAGCCACAACATCATTTACAAGTGTCGAGTGATGATTGTTACAGGTTTAAAAAAAAACCTACAAGTCCTCTCGCCTATTATTTAGATCAATACGCATGGGAGAAAATTAAGAAAAGCTGTTTTTAACTACTGCGTGACGTCGGGCGTGGATAAGCTGAATTCGATACTCCTTTTGTCAGCTCAGGCCCCTTGTTATCATGGGCGTCACCAGCACTAAATTATTGTGTGTGTTGTGGGTGTGTGTGTGTGTGTAGGGGGGGAATGATTCAATAGCTCCACATTACCAAGGAGTCCCTTCATTACATCTGAAACTCCGAGGTAGTGATGCTACAACAGCACGTACTTTCTCGCATTGTAAATTTGCACGTTTGGAATATTCAGAGGTTTCAACGAAAATGAAACTTGCCCCATTATTTAAGAAGCGCCCTTTTCCTTCCCTATTCAAGATCAAAATTAATTTTTAAAAATTGAGCAGTGTTTTGAGAAAATTTTGAAACTGATTATACGGCTTCAATGTAAAGAACCCACAAATATTAAAATGGCCATTTCAAATTCGCAGGGCCTCTTTTTGGCCACATCGATCGAGAATATCTGTTTATAGTAATCCGATTAAACAACTAGCTGCACTTCAATGTCACGAGCTGTAAGGAGAGGGCGACCATTGTTATCCAATGGGAGCTCCAAATATCAAAACTTCAAGTCCTAGCAAA
>JAHLJT010004397.1:0-27981 GCA_031308135.1 Acheta domesticus
AAGTAAAACTAAATGATTTATTTCTGTTGCTGAATTAATGTAATTACGTCAAAATAAAAAAACTGCATAAAGCACATCAATGATTGTAATACGAAAGACGTAGAAATGAACTAGGGTAAGGGAGTTCATGATGTAAGAATACTCAGACGCAGTCTTGTTCATCAACCGAATGTGCAGTTTCTTTGGCAATCTCTTTAATAACGGGTGTGCACGCGCTCGTTCATGGAAACATACGCCGACCTCGCTGCGCAGCGATAGGCGCGCGTTTATTTCTCCCTATCGCTTGACTACGTCACCGCAAATTTCTCTGAACTCTACTGCGTATGTCTGGCCGAAGCATGAAGAGTTCGAGTTCCCGACGTGACAGGATTTTCGACAGGTAGCAGCTGGGCGTCGCATATCGTCAGGTAGTTTAATGTCTGAAACTCCTTTCTTCAATTCAATTCTTAAAGCTGTAAAAGTACAGATTTCACCCATTTTCAAATTAGAAAAACTCATTCAGGAACACGATTTGCACATACTATGAATCGTACATTGTTACAGTTCAGTCGTTGCAAATATATCAATACTAATAAGGTTTTCTCTAAGAATTGTACCGCGTAGTCGGCTCAGGGCATCAAGCGCCTCTGACTGAGCGCTTCTAGAGATCGATGACCCGACGGCAATAAATAGTATGTAACTAGGTCTAATTCAGAAGCTACCCTAAGGAAATTCTATGATTTCTTTCGTGATCTCTTCGATCAGGCGAATGTCGTTGCAGAACCGGAGAAAACGCGCCACGGACCGTGCGCGATGCTTCCTTGTCTTATCATCACTCCATGCTTACATACACTTTCACTTACCTTCACTACTCTAGCCACACATGTGAAGAGACTAATAGGAGCGCTTAGAGCTGTTCCGACTGGTGGGAAATACCAGTTTGGTAAAACTTCGCATGCCCACGTGTAGTCTATCGTCCAGCGGAGGAAGAGAACTGCCCTCTCCCATAATAAATACATGCTTTACACTTACGAGACTAACAACCAAACAGTTGTTGTCGCCCCGGAAACACGAACAATGTTGAGCTGTATACTTTTTTGTACCAATGACTATACGCAGTGATATTTATTCTGAATTTCTCCAATGTCAAGTATATCTACTCAATTCCCAAATTTGATACAGATTATTCGAAATACTTTACTACCGATATTAATGAAATATTTTGTAATATTTATTTTACAGATACTTACTTATAATTTTTGTCTTTATCACTTTACAGTGTTATATTATAAATTTAACAATGCTTTTCTTATTCATTGTAAAGAAAAATCTGATTATTATATTCAATATATTTTACTAGTTTTCATTGGATATGCATCAAGAGTGTTTAATTTAACTCTCTCTTTGTGAGGCAAAGTGTTAGACAAAACCTGCATGAGTTTGTTTACGTCAATTATTCAGTGCGCTTGCGAAAATGGCGTCACAGGCGTCGAGCCCCACTAATTTTCGCTTTTTATCTTGCAGGTGTCTCCGGCGATGCACGCAGTCCGAGTACGTAAGGTTTGCTCCGGCCGCAACGCCGCATCGCGCCTGCCGCCGCGCCCCTTGCTCCCTTCTCCGCCCCTGCAAAGCGCACCAGAGCGAGCCCTCTCATTCACATTCCTCTGCAGCAACTCTGTCCTAGGATTCAAATCCCAACTAGGGAATTTGCAAATTACTTGGTGCTGAGTTGAATTCCATCCGCTGTCTACTGGAGAATTCTGGGGGCGCCGACTGTTTTGATCGGTAGCTTTTCGTGGTTTCTGCAGGCGGATGACGGAGCAGTACCTTCTAACAAATGGATCAAGGACGTGCGAGACCTGTTCTTTTCTCTTCCTTGTCCTGTTTTTCATCCTACTTACTCACAACACCACACACACACAACACCCTAACATATACACTGCTACACATATAGGAGAAACCAGTCCGTAGCTAAGAACTTGGCCCGGCTGGGGCGATGTCCCGCTGAGAGATATTTGGAATATAATGGCCCCGCACTCCGCGCCGCCGTAAAGGTGGGCGCCGGTCTCACCATCCAGTGGAAGAGAATCGCTGCTACTCCCTAAGAACAACAGCCACTGCACAAAAAAACTAATGACTTTAACAATTGACGTGATGTGAACAACATCATCAATCATCTCAGTCTTATTCACCTATTAGATGAAGTTAACTGGAGATCATTCTTGATATAAAAAACTACCTTAGAGTGTATTTGTTTGCTTTAAACAGTTTTCAATGTACGTACGTATTTAAAAATCTTCATTAATTATTTAGATTAGGTCACGAGCAAATGGACAGTTTCCACAGCTGACCGAGATAATTCCAATGACTTTTGATTGCCACAACCGATCATGGCTCATGGAATCTATTTAATAATTTATAGTTTACTAGTTCATTTCTGCTTGTTTATGGACATGACGCAAAACATTTAATCGTACACAATACCCATGCGCGCATTTGGGAATCTTATGCCCGAGCGGACGTTTTAAATACTTTGTGTCCGCATCGCTACCAACTCAACAATATGAATTCGATTAATAATCTTCGGAAACAGAATAATTCAATGAATAAATAAAATTTAATATAATACAATGGCGATAAAATAAAAAAACAACTTGGTATGAATATTTTGTTGAAATAATACAAAAATTACAACTTCCCAACGTTACCATTAATTTAAAATTACTATCAATTACTTTTATTTCACGGTTACGAATTATAATTTCTTGTATAGACTCAGATGCTTATTAAGTAATACTACTAGTAGTAATAGAAGTAAAAGGCATATTGTGAACATCCTCCAAGTGTTAATTTTATGTAATGGAATTTGTTAAATAGCTTTCGGTAGTAGTCGCAAATAACATAAATGTACCGAATGCAGTTCTTTCCACAGCTACAGCTACTTTCCATTGAACACTCAAATACACGCACTCGAGTACATATATTTATGAAGATATTACTGAAAAAACTGTCCGTAACGTTGGCTTTTTGGTGAATTTCTGGAGGAACTTCAAATATCTTCTATTTTGTTCTTCTATTCTATTCTTCTAATTCTTTCTAACATTCCAACTATGTCAACTGTCCTACTACGTGTAATACTAATCAGTACAGACAGGATTTACATGCACTATCAAATGCTAAAATATGCAGCAAAACATGCACTATCAAATAGCTAAATATGCACGATGTAGGATAAAAAAATAACAAATCATGCACAATCAAATTTTATTTATTTAAATTTTTAGTTATATTGACTTTTGTAAGTGTGAAAAATTAATAATTTTTCTAAACTGTTCTATGACAAATTCATTCTTTGTCCGAAAAAATAGTTTCTGAATGCAGAAAATGGCCTTTTTACGTCACAAGACGTAATGGGAGCGTACTTCTAAGCAAATGCAAATCTTGCATTTTCTGATTTTTCACCACAAATGTGGTTGTTTTTTTACATTTTGAAAATTTCAAGTCACAATTTAAATTTAACACTTCATTTAATTTCTCGTAGCAATATCACCAATATCTCCAAACGTTAATTCCAGACACTTTAATGTCTTCAACAATTTTTAAGGACTCCACCAGAGGAATATCTACTGATTCTAATTTCTGAAGATAAGTAAGACTATTTTTCTTCGTGTGTGCCTTCTCTTGTATATTTCGGGATGCCTTCTCTTGTATATTTCTTTAGAAATCCTTTAAACGTTGGATTTACTACTTTTTCGAAGTGTATATTTTCCCTTAATTAAGAATCACATATTTTCTTTAAAAATAGATAAAAATGGATTCAATGTTGCCTCATTTGCAGTGTGACAGTTTCTTTCCTTTCTCTAGCTTTGACACTACGAGAAGTAGGTGCAAAGTGCTGGCCAATTTGAAAACTTTTTGGAACATTTAATCTGCATAAATGAATTCAAATTATACATAGCTACATATTTTTTAAGAAGAGTATTAGAATTTTGCTACAAATTACCATGTTTCGAAAATTAAAGTTACTCAAATTTTGACGCAATTAATGTCAGATTTAATTTAAGAGAAGCGCACTTTACTAAAATGTATTTAGCTAAGCGTTCAGGTTCAAACTATCTGGGCCAAACTATCTCGAATTTCAGATATGGCCGTGGAAATCATTTTTGTTTTGCTGAATATTATTTTTTGTGTAGGAACTTGTTTTGCCGTACTACTATTTTTTGTTGTTGATAAAATTATTCTTTTTACAGACACAGCGATGCTACTAGTACTTCAAACGAAATTAAAAGAAAAATATTAAATACTCCTGTTTTTTTCAATAACATTAAAAATAATAGAGGTAAAATTCTGAAACCCGAGAAAAATGTTTGGAAACAGTATGCATAATTGTACACACAATAATTATTTAAAAACAATGCGTCAAACAGTTTTTACAAAACAATTTTTTGAACCTCAGAAAATCTCAAAATTGCAAAAAAAATTATTATATTATCTTATTAATAATTATTTTCACTTCGATAAAAATTGAAGTTGTTTTCGTTTCATATCTGTTTCATTGACATTGGTTTATCTCTTTCTGAGTTTCAGTATATCAAATGATACAGTTTCTGCAGCAACATTAGACTTGAGCACTAAACATTTCGACTAGGGAAACAACACCAGTAGATCTATTTTTTAATTGATCAATTTTTACAGCATTGTCTACTTCTTTATTAAAACAATTGGAATAAATTATATTTCCATCCGTTCTCCCGAAAATAGTTGTTTCCAATTCTTTGTTTGACAAGTGTTGCACACGAAGCCTTAGAAGACACTATTTTAAACTTAACTTTTCAATTAAGACACTTGAATAAACTTAAATCCTCTGTTGCACGCAAGCAGACTGAGAGCGTGCCTTCACTATTTTCCTCTCCCATTGTCAGTTAAGAAAGTTATTGAGTGTTGGCTTCGTGTATCTTCCGTATCCATTGCGACGTACGATATGGCGTTGATAATTCGTTTCGCGATCGTTGCTCACCACACTTGTAATTGCGTCGCAAATCCAAGTTATGTACAGGAAAGTTAAAATGTGAAGAATAACAATAAGCACCAAAGAGAACTGCGTGCTATCAGGATTTAAGATCAGTGACTATTTATACAAAATATGCGTCAGTTGTAATATTCACAAATTATGCAGAGAAATAATAAGAAATTATTTAAATGTGTTAAATAGAAGTCTAAATATGCAGTATTAATTAAAAAACGTCCAAATATGCATTATGCATGAATTTCTCCAAAAAACTACCAAAACATGCAAATATGCACGGAAAATGTATGCATTTTTAACTAGTTTTTCATGAAATATATATTTACAAAGTTTGAAATTTCTACGAAGCTTAAATAAATCATGCTTTGCATGGAAATCCCGTCTCTACTAATCAGATATGCACTCTTCTTTTATCTAAAGTCGTATTCGAATCTTACAAATACAGTCTTTTCACTTTTGTTGCAAGAAATGTTTAAATGTTCCGAATTCTCGTTTGATTTGGCAACGAACTAGTAAACCATAAAGCTTTAATGCTTTATGTGCGTTACTTGACGGTTTGCCTCTAAGGTGACTCCAAGCTCTCGAGGATCAAACCCTCAAGATTGAAAGTCGCTCTCGGAGCAAAAACGTCTATTTAACGCTCTAGTTTCATAAATAATTATTTTTCCGAAGGCTCATATACTATCACAAAATAGTGGTATAACCAAAGCACATACTTTCTCGCATTATTTCTAAATGCTACGCAATATTATACTACTACATAAACCAGAGAAAGTGTTTTCAATCAGCAATATTTTTCCGCTCCGAGTCACGAACTCAGATCCTCAGATTTAACTTCCCGGCACTCGTACCACTACGCCACACAAGCGCCCTATGGTTCCATCTCGGGCAGAGGCATAAGGTAAATATCCGATTCACGTAAAAAACTTCAACATTCAAATATCCGTTAGAAACTCCCGAATCCTCCAGTCCATTCAGATCGATCACGGAATATCAATTTTGGAGAAAATCTGCTGAACGGTTTAGGCGCTTAAGTTGTCTACAAACGGACTGATAGCTGTTAGGTTGTTCGGTCAATTGATTGATTGGTAGTCATTTCAGGGCATGTCAACTGTTAAGCAATTACTCCCGTAAGTGTAATACATGTTTTTGCTCAGGAAGTAGCGGTGATCTTACCCCCTTGCGGCCCCGTACAGCTAAATCCGGTACCGAGCTACCTCCGACTAGAAGGGTTTTCGCCAACCAGGTATCTCTCACCAGATGGGCATCATCCCAGCCGGGGCAAGCTCTAAACTCCTCCCGGCGTGTGTGGTAATGTAGTGCATGCATGTGTGTGTGTGTGTAAGAAAAGGGTAGGATAGGACTAGGAATGGAAAGAAAAGATGGCGCGGGGTTCCTGGCTCGTTTGGTAGGGTACTGTCCCGGCGTTCGGCTAGTGTTGATCAGAAAAAACACGGAAAGCTACCGATCAAAGCAGCCGGCCTCTAGAATTCTCCCTCACACAGCGACAGATCTCGATCTAACTATCTGGCTAGTGTCGAAAATATTGCCTTCACCAGGACATGAACCTACAATCTCCGGATTAGCGGCACTACAATGACATTAATTGATGCCCTGAGCAACCCCTCTCGGTCAGCCATTATATTTTAAATTTCATGACGATAGATTAATTAGTTTACTTAATTCGGTTCATGTTGCGACGTCAGCCTCTCTCCGACACGTCGGTTCGGCGGACTTACCTGCCAGGCTAGCTCCGATGGCAGATGGTTCGGCTGAAATAGAACTGATGGATGGTGGAACGTGTGAATGAATTAAAAGAAGTTAAATGAGGTCCAATAAATTAAGATTTTAATTTTAAAAATAGAAATACTTTGTCAAAAACACGTTAAGTTTCTCAAGAAAACCTCAATCACGAGCTCGTGTTCCCCCAAAATACCAATTTCAATAAATCTTACCGCTAATTGTTTCACAAATGTGTCGCTGGTTCTCCTGGAGGCCTGAGCGCGGCCACGGACCGTTCTTTGAAATGACACAGGAAAATTTTACTGACTTTGTGAATTTAATGTTCTGGTCAAATAAGCTTTCTAGCGAGCTCCGGTTGGCTCGAAAAGTGAACGTCACCCTCAGAGGTCGTTGACTTCTTTTCAGCTGTAGGACGTCCGGCGAGGCGCAGGGCGGAGAGGCGTGAATAGAGTCCCTCTCTCCAGGCAGGTACACGCCAGCTGGGTCGGAGGCGATGTCTCGGGGTTCAGCTCGTGTATAGCCGCCGGGACGGGCGGCGACACTTTTCTGACTCACGCTGCGTGAATGGAAGGGTGCCGAGTTACGGCGACTTATAGCATTTTCCATTCGCCGCACTGGTGCGCACTCAGGGCAGCTTTCGTGTTCCAATTGGCCGCTAGGGCGCACCAGTGCAGAGAAGCCCATGTTCCATTCGCACAATGACACGGAACCAGGGTGCACTCGGGGCGCTCTAACCTGCACTGACGAGCTCGACGGTGCAGTCCATTGCACTGGGCCATTTTGAGGTTAGGTACGGAAGTTATGAATATTGATTTGGATTCGTGATGAAATAGTAAGGCAATTGAGGATCTCCTCTCACACAGGGACACTTTGAATGATGGAGTATACCATGTTTACAAGAAATGCTTTAAAATAACTGTGACATACTCGAAGTTCGGAAAATCAGTTTGTGTTTTCGTAAAATTCAACCGTGAATTACTGCATGTTAACAAATCCAGTGCTATTCAGTAAACAAACCTATACCCTTACAAAATCATTAAAATATACAATGTGCCAAGAAGAGTTTCTTGCATGCGTAAGCGTAAATGCTCATATTCATATTTTAATAGTTTTCAATACCCAAATAATTCTGCAGAAACCTTTTGGTTCGAAATGTAGTGCACTGTGTTCGAAATCAATCACTGGCAAATCTCGAGAAATGAGCTTCAGACAGATTCGCTTTTGAAGTTTTCGATAGTCTTTAAATAAAGAATCACACGTTAATAGTCTATGAATTAAGGAGTAAACAATTACCAAAAGACTTCGTACAAGATGTGTTAAAATAATAATAATTATTATAAAAATTATAACAACGATCACAATTCCAAAGTTCTTATTTTTCGAGTTATGTCAGTGTGTCAGACCAAGAACAGCTGTCTATAATCTCATTGCGTAGCGTACACGCACCGACTCAGTTCCGAAATACAATTCATTCGTGGCTGCCTTTCACGCGTGTGGGGCAGCAGTGTTGCGGAGCGATGACGTATTTGCCCTGGACTAGGGTGGGTTTCAGTGCAACGAATGGAAAACGCTATTAATGTCTCGATCGAGTATGTTTTAATAACGAAAATTTCACTATCTCCGTTCACAGCCAAGCACGGCTCAAAAAATAACACTTCAGCCCCAATTCTAGGCGTGAAAATTAAATAATTTACTTCTGGGCGCTGTTGCCAAAAGAAGAAATTCTCTGATCAAAATAATGGTTCAATTCGACACTTAATAAAGCAGATTCAGAAAAAATCCTGAAGTGCGCGAAGCCCCCCTCTCTCTTCTCCTGACGCGGAGCTCCGCACTCTCCAACGTTCAAAAATGAAGTCCCTTCTTTCTGCTGGCGTTACAAGCAGCTGCTGTTTCCCCCACCCAAAACTCACCAAAAGATCCTGGAACTTTCCAGAAACTGGAGCAATCTCATTTGACATTGGCCGACACTTACTACGCAGTAGCAATCCTTTCGTCCAATCACGGCGGTCTTCACAGAAACTGGATGGAACTTTCCACTTACTCTCTCTAACTGTTTATGTAGTTCACGTGCAACTTCGAGCGGCTGGCTAGCGGGCGGGCTGGTGATCATTTGTTGTAAGCGATCGCAAACACGACACCCTGGGTGGTTCCCCAGCGTTCCGTAGCTAAACGAGGGCGGGCTGGCCCGAGCGGGTGCGAGGGGCGACGCGGTCGAAAGGGGTCGGGCAGTCCCGGGAGGCGACGTACCGAATCTCGCCGGCGCCAGACAGGCGGAAGAGTCGGAGGCGGACTTGGCGTTTCCTTGAGGCCTCCGTGTACTCGTGCCGTGAAAATAGTTTAAAATTAAGTTTTATTTTATTAATAAATATTCGGCAATGCTACAATATACAGTGAGTAACAAAAGTATTGGAACACCATGAAAATCTGAGAATATGAATACGTTTTACATAAAACAAGTAAAAAAATTACATTTTTGCAATTTTTGAAAAAATAATAGAATAGAACGATATGAAGTCATCCCATAGAGTACATTTAGCACTATCCCTACCAAAAGTTTAAAGAAAAAATTTGGAGCCGTTTTTGAGAAAATCTTGTTTTTGTATTTTTTAAAATTGCACATATTGCACGCAATATTGCACGAAAACTACTAAAATTGTCAAAAAATGTACATGACCTTAATGAAAGAACTCACTATGGAGAACAAATTTTATTTGAAAAAAATCTCTATCTTCAATTTTGTAGTTGGAGAAAGACGCCGAAAAAATTCAAACTTTTGCAATTTTCGAAAATTCAGAGCTTTCCGTGAAAATCGGACCTATGCCATGTTAATAAGTGTATTTTACTCTATTCATACAAGAAATTTAAAGAAAAAATTTGGAGCCGTTTTTGAGAAAATTTTGAAAATCCCCGGGGCTTCATATAAAGTACCCCCAAATTTTAAGAATCTTTTTCAAAATCTCAAAGCTTCGACTAGAATCAGATCGACCGGGGAATATCCATTTTGGAAGAAATCGTACGTATGGTTTAGGCGCTAGCAGTGTTCACAGACGGAAGGACAGACAGAGGGACAATTGGTTTTTCGGTATCAAAGACCCACAAAACAGGGGTTCTGGCTACACCACGTGTTAGGGGATTTTTTTTCTTAATTTAGCAACTGGTTTTATCCACTTTTTCGTTTTCACGGCCCGGCAATTAATTTTTTTCCGCCGAAAATTGGCCATTTTTTCGCGCAGCATTACATAACTTTCCCTATACTACGTATATCACTCCGTGTATACGTACGTATACGGGAAAGTAAAAATTAATCTAAATGACAAATTTTCAGCGAAATTAAATACATTATATACAGTAAAGTTGCTACAATACAAAAACTCTCAAAATTAAGCACAGGAAATTGAGAAATCGGAAATACCGGGTCTTTAGTCTAACTCGCAAACCATATCTGACAACACAACCACTTGTTTTGGCAATTTGGCTACGCGTGAAATACCTTTGGCTATCCTTTCACTTCAACGACCCATCCGTCGTCGCAGATTTCGGGGTAGGAGAACGGGGCTATTTTAGTTGGAAGAAAGTGCAAGCACTTATTCTGTCCTTGGGCAGTTATTCATTCACATTTCATTCACCATCGTAGGAACTCACGTTTAGGAAAGAAGAATCGCTTTGAAAATGTTGACGAAAGTTCAACGTGTATTTTTAGTGGAAGTTTACTTTGGCACTAAATCTTTCTTAAAAAGTCGGGAAATGTTTCCAGAAAATTTTCCAGTTCCCAACAAATCAACAATTTGTAGATTATGCAGCGCTTCACACGGGGAACGTTATGGATAGGAAGCGGATTCGCAGTGCCTTTTTTAAAGGAGGAAAAATTATTAGAAATTCAAGAGATTTATTTTATTAATATTTTTATTAATTTTATTAGGATTTTCCAATTTGTCTAATTTCCCGGTATCATAATAATTAATTATTGTTCTAAATAATGAAGAGCTTGTCGGTGATGTTTCACAAGGTATCTTTCTGATTTTGACGAGTCGGCTTTCATTAATAATATTGTTACATTGCTGTTAATAAACAGACAAATCAGTCATAACTTCCCTCCACATCTTGGGCATTACATTTTTGTTTCTTAAGCTTACTGGACAGAATAGCCTAGAGACGTTATTTTGTTTGCTGGTTCGTGTATCTACCCACCCGCCTTGCGCAGCGCGAAAAGATTCCGGTTTGTGAGCCGAGTATCTGCCCGCCGAAGCCCTTGAATGGGGTAAACCTAGAAAGAGGAAATTTGCTGCAGGTTATGACGCGCAGCTCACTTCCTTCTCTGCAGTATCGACGTGTCAGCCATGGCAGTATTGAAAGGTGGCAAAGACACGCGGTTGCCAAATTGCCAAAACAAGAACAGACGCTATACTGCGATTTTTCTAAGAAGAGCTCTCAAGATAACTCAAATCCCATCTTCGCGATGGAATATGTCACGGCATTTCGCGTCTTTCTCAGTCGTTCCGCTAGATTTCGCACAATCGCGACCGTATGAAGCAGTGCTTGCGATCATGCGACTTCTACCGGCAAGACCGAGAAAAGACGCGAAATGCCGTGACATATTCCATCGCGAAGATGGGATTTGAGTTATCTTGAGAGCTCTTCTTAGAAAAATCGCAGTATAGCATTTATGGGTTGCGAGATAAGCTAAAGCCTCTGTATAAGCGATAATCTCATAGAAAAAGGATGCCAAAAGTACTGGAACACGCAAACTCTCAAACACTCTAACGGCTTTCCTGGAAGTCACCGCGGCCCCAGCCGTCTGTGGATTAACCTTCAACTTATTAGTCGGGACTCTCCTCTTAACCCTTAGTTGTAACGGGTTTCATATCAACTTCTTTTCCAGTATTCATCAGTCGGTGAATACTGGAAAAGAAGTAATTCAGAAGTGTACGATTTTGAAGTATTTGTTCATCAAATATCACTATGGAGCATAAAAAAGGAAACAAGGGAAGAATAGAGAAAAATAATAATTAGTATGCGTAATGATTGCAGATCTTTGAGGGGAATCGAAAATGTTATGCAAAGATCACACACTACAGTGTTTAATGTAATTGATAGGTATTGTGTTCGGAAAACAGTGACGAACAAATGCAGATGTGGACAGCCTCAGTTGGTGAACGAACGTGACACGAATTTTTTCGCGACATTAAAATACATCCAAAACTTCGAGCTCCCAAACTTGCTTCTGGAATAGACATTTCTCCAATTACATGTCGCATAATACTAAGAAACAGTAGGTTCCACGGACGTGTGGCACGTAGAAAATTCTGGATCAATGACAGGAACAGAAAAAAAGCGCTTAGAATTTACTAAAAATTATTGAAACAGTTCCCAATAAATGTGGAAACAATTTAATTTTACTGATGAAAGTAATTTTAATATTTTGGCGCAGATGGTAGATTATGGCGCGGAGGAAGAGAAACTCCAAAATTCACGAAGAGAACCTCGAGCTCACAGTGAAGTATAGAGGTGGTTCTGCACTCGGCTGGGGGGTGGGGTGAGTGCTTCACTTTATAAATTGTACAATGTGAAATCTATAAAGTGAAATCTTCACTTTATAAATTGTACAATGTATATCAATATAGTGGGAAGTAAATTACACAAAAACTGGGCCTCAAAGACGATTTCATTTTTCATAGGTCAATGATCCAAAGTACAGGACTTGAAACACAAGAATGTGGATCATTTTTAATACACCACGATATCTGGAAACGGAACCACAATCTCGAGACATTAATCCTATTGAATATTTATGGAATATTTTGGAGAAAAAAATTAGGAACAGAGCGACTTTTTATAAAAAAAATCTTAAGCACGCACTCTAGGAGGAATGGGGCAATATCTTACGACATATGACGGCGAAGGTCGTAGAATTAAAGTCAAGACTTCTAGAAGCCATTCTCATCAATTATTAATTTGTTTACATTTACAATTTTATTTAATTTTTAACTGCTGTTCAGTTTGGTGTTCCAATACTTTTGGCTGCCGTATTTTACGTTATAATGTTTGTAAAAAAATCGTCCTGTAAGTTATGTTTTTGTTTGCTGACTTGACACTGACTGTAGTTGTCACTTTCCCTGTCACCTTGTTGGAAGCCATTACGCTCGGAGAATATGTTCCGCAGTCGTATAGAATCCAAATTGTGACCATGTTACTGAGTAACAATACATTTTAATAATCAGTAACAATGCATTGTTACTCAGTAACATGATTACAATTTGGACAGAAACTCAATGATTTGATTTGATTGATTTAACAAACGATTTATTTTATAAGTATTGATTGTATCTCCAAATGATTTTCAATAAAGTTTCTTGAATCCTCAATAGTTTTCTACAACACAATTAAAATTCCCGTGATTCGAAACAGCGTCCCTTCGATTTCAAGTGCTGCATCCGAACACACCTTTTAACAACCTCGGCCATCCGGAGGGAAATGTCTCCATGCACCCTCCCATTTAATCAAGACATAATTGTTTCAGTTACAGCATGCCCCTTTGGGCTAAAAAGAACGAAGCAGGAAAGAGAATCAGTGGCGTTTTCTCTGGGTGTGCAAGTCGTTTGCCAACGCTCAAGGAAATTTGAAAAAAATATTTTTCTTTGATCTTTAGATCTTTTCATTTATTCGGTCTTCCGTGCGACCGGCGTCAGCTCGGCATCAGCGCGTCTATGCAACGCAGGTAATGTGGGAAAGCAGCTCAGGCCGTTGGCAAATGTCTCCTATGCCTTCACGACGGATCAGGGTTTTTGGTACTTGGGTTTTTATTTCTTGGCGCGTGAGGGCTTTGCTTCACAATGGTATATCTCACGGCATTGCGCGTCTTTCTCGGTTGTGCCGGTAAAAGTCGCATGAACGTGAGGGTATTGATCGCGACAGTGCTGGCGATTATGCGACTCCTTAGATACGACCAAGAAAGACGCAAAATGCCGTGAGATATTCCATCGTGAAGTCAGGCCCTCACGCGCCAAGAGAAAAACCGAGTATAGCCGCAGTGCATGCGCACGTCGCGTCGCCCCCCCCCAACTCAACGTGCAAAGGCATTGGATCTCGATTCAACGGCCTGCTGCTAGTGAGTGAGTGTCCGTGTTTGGGATATTCTTCGTAGGGCGTTGTTGCCTTTAGAGATTGTCGTACTTACGAAATTTGTGTTATATTGTGTTATATATTGATAGAGAAAAAATAGTACAAAGTATTTAAGTAATTGCTTCTTCATTTTCATTTAAAGAAAAGAAACGAATAATTGACACTGGGCAATCATCTCCTAACCTAATAATATTTCAGAATATAATTTTTAAATGACAACCGAACGACGGTACAAAATGTGAAGCATGTATATTTAAATACTTAATTGTTTTAAATTGCATTATTTCAATCTTTGCAATATAAACTACAACACCCTCGTTGCTATTTTGCGACTATCTTTCCTTCATTCCTCCAATAGTAAGTCAGTATTTTGTTTATATACTTCACTTTTACTCTGAATATGTATGCGAAAAGAATAGTGTGGGTGTTAACACTTTCCTTCACTGCCAATGCCCTCGGTCTCGAGTCAGGAGACGCCACTGAAAAGAATAATGACTAAACGGAAGATAGTCCAGACTGAAGAGATTAGAAAACGAAATAGTGCCCAGAATTTAGCAACAGGATTTATCCATTTTTACATTCACGTATACATACATTTATACGGAGTATAAACGTGGTAGAGGGAAAATTATGTAATGTAAAGTTATGTAAAAAACGGCGAATTTTCGGCAGAAAAAACATTTATTACAGGGCCCTGGTAACAAAAAAGTGAATAAATCCAGTTCCTTAATTTAGAAAACTATTGGTGCTACAACAGCACAGAGTTTCCCGTATTATTGGAAGCAGCTACGTAGAATTGAAATATTGCACTTTCTGTCCTACTAACATCTTAGCTAATAATTTAACAATGAAGGCTTTCACGGCCGAGTTGTAGTCAACGTTTTCTTCCGGGCTTAGGGGGGCCGTGGTCTGTTGGAAACATACTTCCAAACGTTTCGTCCGCAACTATGACGGACATCCTCAGTGGCGATTATGGTCTCGGACGAAGAATCAATTTGACGGATCGCCGATGACTGACGGATCCGCCCGGTCTGTGGGGATATTTGTACCAGCGGGGCTGTGGTAGGGGTCGGCTATTGATTGGCGCGGATCGGGCGATGTGGCGGAGACGCTCGCTGTGTGTACGTGACTGTCATGTTCTCGCGTGCCTACGCGACCACTGTCACATGTTTGTTTGTGATTAGGTTTTGCTTTTGCCTAGCGGATTACGGGGATCCAAATCGGATTAATTTTCACTCCCTTCTCCTTTCTTTTGAAATTCCGGGGATGATTATGAATTTTCAATAGCTTATCGGTTTAACCGTGTATGGTAGTGAGCTGTGGTGGCTAAAACATCCACGTTCCCGAATCTTATGTCGTGTTCACGGCCAGAGAAAGCGTGTTCAACTACTGTCGACTGTCTACTGTCGACTGTCAGTGTAGCCAAAACGGCAGTTCCACTTGTTTTCTGAAAGCCTGGTGTTGATGCTCCGTTGTGTAGTGCCAATGTAAACAGCGCCACAGGAACATGGATTTTATAGACCCCTGCTGTTGATAATGGATCTCTTCTGTCGTTGGCAGATCGAAATAAGTTTCGAAGCTGTGAAGTGGAACAGCTTCACAGCTGTTCACAATGGCTTCCCTATTGTGTTTTTCTAGTACTTTCCCTATACGGTATGTGATGTTCTTCACATAAAGTAGGCTTACTTTTAATGTTTGGGTGGCATTTGTTTCTGTGAGTGAAGTTTTCTTTGGATGGAGTGCTTTCTTGACGTCCGTTGCAGAGTATCTGTTGGCCTGCAGAGCTCTGTTGAGATGATTTAATTCCTCCGGTAAACTGTTCTTTTCACATATCCTTGTTGTACGATTGACTAGAGTTTTCATCGTAGCTCTCTTCTGACTTCGATGGTGATTGAATATTCTGTTGAGATATCTGTGTGAGTGGGTTTCCGGTACACAGTGTGACTCAGTGATCCATCTGCATTCTTGGTGACAAGTACATCTAAGAAGGCCAGCTTGTCGGCCCGTTCCTTTTCCATTGTGAACTGAATGCGAGGATGGATCCTGTTGAGATGGTCGAGGAAATCGTTGAGGGTGTCATCTCCGTGGCTCGATGCGACAAATGTGTCGTCAACATACCGAAACCAACACTTAGGTTTAAGAGGGCGCGATTGTCAGCGCTGCAGTTTCAAAACTCTCCATGTATAAATTGGTGACGACCAGACTAAGAGGATTACCCATGGCGACACCGTCATTTTGTTCATAAAATTGTCCATTCCACAGAAAGTATGTGGTAGTGAGAACATATTTGAACAAAACTGTAATGTCATCCAGAAATATATCATGAAGTAATGACATAGTTTCATTCACCGGTACCATCGTGAAGAGTGAAACGACATCAAAGCTGATGAGGATGTCAGGCTGCAACGTAAGTGATTTTAGTTTCTCAATGAAGTGCATTAATCTCTGATGTATGTGTTAGTTTGACCGATGTGCGGTTTCAATAAGTTGCAGAGATATTTGGAGACGGCGCACGTAGGAGAGCCAATAGTGCGAACAATAGGTCGTAATGGTACCTCTGGTTTGTGGATCTTCGGCAGTCCGTATAGTCTCAATGGTAATGCTTTTGATATCCTGATAGAACGTTGCTTTTCTTCAGGGATTGACGAGTCCTTGAGCAGTTGGTTCCGCAAAGTATTCTTGCTGTGGGATCTCGTGGTAGCTTGGTGTAGGTCTGTCGATCCAAAATGTCCTCCACCTTCTTCCGGTAGTCAGATGTGTTGATAACGACCGTTGCATTACCTTTACCGAAACTATAAGGATTTCCTTATTGCTGTTTAAATTCTTCAAGGTTGTCTTCTCTGTAGCAGTGAGATTGCACTTGGGAGGTTTGGCCCCCGTGTAATATTTTCGAAGAATCTCTCCGGATCTCTTCTGCTGCATGAGTTGGTAGGGAGCGTATCCCAGAGTAGATATTGGACATAATTTCTTCAACTGGTATTGTAGGAGGGGTCACTGCATAGTTCGCTCCCTTGGAGAGAACTGCTATTTCATCTGTGGACAGTTGGTGTTCTGATAGGTTGATGACGGTGTGTTTCATATCCAACAGTGGTGTTGGTTTGGTAGAAACTGACAATCTATCATATTTCTGCATCTGTTTCTTGGTCAAGTAGGGCCATCTCGTAATCATGGAGTTGTATGTGATCTAATCAGCTTTGTCCCTAGCTTGAAACTGTATTCGTTGCTGATCCGAAGATATAACCTATAAAAGTCTTTGTCAGTTGTAGCTAGGTCGCGGCGGGATTGATGTATTCGTTGACGGAGGAATGCTTTCTCTGTGCGATTGTAGATCCGGTGAGACGCAGCAGTAGAGAAGTTGCGTTTCTGTTGTAAGAAACGATGAGTAACATTCGGGTCACGACAACGTAATAGAAAGTTCAGGGAGCAGAGATTTAAATTGACAAATTAATTTATTTTTGGTTCAGCACATTCCCAAAACGAGCAACGAGCTCACAATTGTAGTGAAAGTTCAGTAACTTTGTAAACTTGTACCAAGGAATATTATTTGGAGAATAAATTTATTTTCACCTCCATTTTAAATCATCCAATTGTTTGTCGTATGCTTGTGCGTGTGATCCATCATAACATTCCTAAGCAGAACATTCTGGTAGAAAATAGAAAACAATCAACACGACAGTCACGAGGGTGGAGTACCTCTGAGGACATTAGACACCACTTCTATCATTAGAGTTGCTCGTGACGCGTATATGACGTCTACTTGTCCCGTTGCAATATATATATATATATACACACACACATATACAGGTATCCGAAGTTCCCGTTACAGAAAAAATACCCCAAATTCTGTGTTGCACGTCATAAAAATGGCAGGTCCAGCTTTTCCGAAAAAAAATTGTCTCAGAAAATTTGAGTTTAAAAATCACTTCCGGGCGCGAAATTCAAAGCGGGTGCTATGACACGACGGCGGCGTCTCTTCTGCGCGGAGCATTTCCTTGTTTCTTCGCGTAATCGGTGAAACAGTCGTGTAAGTTTCTGTAAGGAAAGCATGGCGTGGCTTCCACTAGAACACGTTAATAGTATCAAATGTTCGTTCGTTCAATAATATTTTAAATCTACTTGTTGAAAATCCAGTTTCGTTCCGAATGATAGCCACGATACATGACGGCATGAACATAAATCTTGGAAACATCCAATATTTATGAACAATATTGAATCTCCTGGAATAATCGAATTGGTATTTTAGCACATATTCATATGAACTAGTGCCTTGGGCTTGTTGCCTTGATGCCTTGACAGTCATAGTAGCTTCCCTGAATATCTTCTATCACACGGCTAAGTTTTGTTTAGTTCTGCAAAAGCATTTAAGGGGCATTTTTGGATATCGTGACTTGTGAGAGACCGGTAGTTTCTCTTTCCGTATTTTTCGTAGCGGTACCTTTTTACTTTCCCGTATACGTACGTATACACGGTATACGTACGTATACGTAGTATAGGGAAAGTTATGTAATGCTGCGCGAAAAAATGGCCAATTTTCGGCGGAAAAAAATTAATTGCCGGGCCGTGAAAACGAATAAGTCGATACAACCAGTTGCTAAATTAAGAAAAAAAATCCTCTATCTCGTGGTGTGGTAAAATCCATGATTTGTTGCTTCTTTATACTTAAAAATCGATTGACGGCATTCCGTCCGTCTGTCTGTCTGTGGTCAACGCTAGCGCCTAAACCGTTCGGTCGATTTTCTTCAAAATTGATATTCACCAGTCGATCTGATTCTAGTCAAAGTTTTGTGATTTTGAAAAAGATTCTTTAAAATTTGGGGGTACTTTACATGAAGCCCCCCGGGGATTTTCAACATTTTCTCAAAAACGGCTCCAAATTTTTTCTTTAAATTTCTTGTATGAATAGAGAAAAATACACTTTTTAACATGGCATAGGTCCGATTTTCACGTACAGCTCTGAATTTTCGAAAATTGTGAAAGTTTGAATTTATTTCGGCGTCTTTCTCCAACTACAAAATTGAAGATAGAGATTTTTTCTTCAAATAAAATTTGTTCTGCATATTGAGTTCTTTAATAAAGGTCATGTAAATGTTTTTCACAATTTCGGTAGTTTTCGTGCAATATTGCGTGCAATATGTGCAATTTTAAAAAAATTACTAAAACAAAATTTTCTCAAAAACGGCTGCAAATTTTTTCTTTAAACTTTTGGTAGGGATTGTGGTAAATGTACTCTATCAATGACATAAAAGCCATATTGGTCTATCGGTTGGTTTTTTCAAAAATTACAAAAATGTAAATTTTTTTACTTGTCTCTCACGTCGTTAATATTTACATTATCGGCGATTTTTTTACATTATTATATTTACGAGTATATATGCTTTAAATAATGTCAAGTAAAGTTTCTCGAAAACACTACCGTTTTCTGTGAAAAGTAGTTCAAATTTCGGAATTTTCAGAAATGCTCAAACGTCATTTTCTCGTATATGGCTGCAATTTTTTTCTTGAAACTTTTGTAACGGATAGTGCTAATTACACTCATTAGTATAGCGTGAAGTTTATTTTGAGTTTTTTTTGTTTTTTTCAAAAATTATATAAATGTAAATTTTTTGAAAGATCTCTCACATCTTTAATATGCACAACATCCGCAATTTGTAAAGATGATTATATTTGTGAGTGTAAGTGCTTCAAATAACTTCAAATAAAGTATTTTGAAAACTCAAAAATTTTCTGTGAAAATGAGCTTCAAATTTCGCATTTTTAGTAGTGCTAAAACGCCATTTTCTCTTAAACGGCACATAATTTTTAAAAGAAAATTGCCATTTACGGCTAGGTTTTTGTGTTCTTTAATATTCTAAAATTAATGTTTCTGTTCTACCAATAGGAAACCGAAAAATTAAGAAAATGACAAAAAAATGTACTTTTGGCGATGATAGATGTGTGGTTGGCGCTGGCAAGAAAGAGTATGTGGCAATTCCGAATAGCTTGCGAAGACCCAGGAAAATAGAAAACTAATATGGGAAAATCTGTGCCATTGTTTGTTTTTTGACAAATAAATAAATAAAATAAATACGGTCATGCTTAATTTTTCAAAATACGAGTAGTTTTTCTTTAATTTTGGGACAAACGTAATAGGCCGCTGTAAATTTAATGCGCTTCGGACAGCTGGATGCGTCGTAAATTAGAATGTGCAATTTTGTATATTACTTCTTTCTTCGTTTCTTACATTCGAACTTCGTTATAGACTTACACATTAATATTTTAGAAATTGTTTATTTTGAAATATTTGAAATAAGTAAAAAGAATTAATAGCTCTCAGAATAGCGACAATGCAGGGTCTGCAACAATGGAATTCACTTTGCGCTCGCGAATATCTGTGAATTAGTGTCATTGTTGTGACCTAATGGAGCTGTATGAAAAGGAGTTATAATTGTCTAATTTATGTTGATATTTGCAGGCAAATATTTAGTTTTGCACCAAATGCTGTACCATTTGTAGTGAGTAGAGAATTTGTTGCATGGTTTTAAAATACTCTTCCCTAATCATGGCCCAATGGAAGGCATTTCTATATTTCCAGGGTATCAGGCTTCTTTTTCCAATACAGGGTTACAAAACTTTTGCATTCTATTTTTGTGAAGTCGTAGAATTCACATAGTTCTGACAACACTGCAATGGAAATAGTGAGTTCCAAGCGAAGATGTTAGTAGCGCATAATGTGCAATATTACAGTACTACTTAGCTGTTTCCTCTAATACGGGAAAGTGAGTGCTGTTGTAGCACCACTAGTTTTCTTAGTGTCTACGTGGTCTCTGAGACGGGTGTTTCCATAAACTCTCTTGTGTGACTTCCTCAAATATTTATTTAATATTTTTACTTTTAAAATATTGTAATGTATCGCCCACTTCGTTCGCAAGATCCCAGTTCAAGAAGAGAAAAATTTAGAACCCTCCTCAAGCTATGCTTCTTGTATGCAATTCTATTGAAGGGTGTAACAGGAATGTCACGTTAGACAATTGATTTAATTCTGCAGCAGTTATTGTTGAACTGATGAATAGAGACCGGAAAAATATGTAATATTAACCATCAAATTCTGTACATAAATATGTAATGAAAATAGTAAGAATATGTAATAAATATGTAAAATTGGATGTAATATGTAATATTAAAATTCTCTACTTAAACAACTATTTACATAGCATGCGACTCTAGCCTGCAACACATCTATCCTGTCCATGAGCTCGTGGCTTTTATTGATGGTTTTAGATTTCGAAAAAGATGTTATAAATACATTTTAAAATTAATACAACGTTTTAAAAACATTTTGGAGAGCACAAGTTGATGCACTTTGCGTCACACAACTTCCTCGTCGGTGGCAAATGTTTCGTCTATTTTAGTCCAGGACTGTAGTTTAGTAGCCAGACTATTCCCAGTAGAAGCCGTCGCACAAATTGGCGATATCTACTTCCAGCAAATACACACTGTAGCATGCAACATTTTCATCGAAGTGTTACACGTCGGCGATCGCAAATTTTTTCTCGGAAATTAAGGTTACAGGTCACAAAACGGGGTGTCAGTTTGACACCTACATTTCACCAAAAATGTAGGAAAACATGCTGACTTTTAGAAAAAGCATTCTTTTTATAAAAAAAGTAATAAAATTGAATAAAATTGATAGAATAACAAAATATATTGTGAAAACAGTAAAATATGTAAAATATGTAATATAGTACTAAATATGTAAAAATATGTAACGAAAAAATTGGATATTGTGTTAGGAGAGCGATGATTAACCAAGATTACAATTTTGAGAACGGTAAATAGAAAGACAAAAAATATGTAATTACATAAAAACCCTCAATCTACTGATGAACAGAAAATTAACTTGGAACTGTGAAAATGAACAAAAATTATTCCTTGTTAGCCCACAAAGACCAGTTGGATGAACGTGGATTTAGAGTCAATTTTAATATTTTACAATTAGAAAGTTTTTCAACAACATCAATGTTTTTAAACAATTTTAGTGTTATTGAAAAGATTCGATCTTTTTCAATAATTTCAATATTATTCAGTTAATTTCATGTTTTTATAAAATAAAAAGTTTGAGAATACTCTAAAGAAACGGAAGGATTGATTGAAACAGGTCTATAATTTAATTTACCTTTACATCCCACATTCAACGACAAATAACAAATGGCGGTCTCTGAGACCGGTGTATCTCTTTGCGTTATAAAAATCATGTTTCCATATCAGTGTTAATGATAATATGATAAATAATTAATGATAAATCTAATAATTTCTTTGTAATTATTTCTCGTCTTGATGTCAATGTTGCGAAGTTGGAATGTTTGTATTACGCCAATAAGTTGTAACCCCCCTGCCTAGAAAATGAAAGAATGATGTAAATGTGACCATTTTTTTACAAATTACTATATTTATTGAATGTATTAATCGCGTGGAATTCTATTCACTAATAGTGGTGCTCTAGAGTTATTCGATTTGAACACCTTAGGACTGCGCAAGTTCGCCAAATTGAAATTTGCGCAGTACATTGATACATTTTCGAGAAGAATTATTTTGAATATCAGAATCACCGCCGTAAGGATGAAAGATTTGTACATTGTCAATAAGTGCATTACAAATTAGTGAAATGTCTACATTATACATTCATCTTTACAATGATTTATACAGAAAATTTAACTATAGAGTATATAATGACTAATACAGAAATATTGCGATTTCTGCGCTGACCATCAGGCATTACTTTAAAACGTACAATTCAAACTTTGCATTCATTACGATATTCGGGAGCAGTAATAATTTTCCACTTTCACAAATGAAACAGAAATAAATTGAACTATTTGAAACACATAATTCAGAAAATGAATTATAATTTCACGCAAGCTTGCTTCGATTACACTGAAGTTAGCTTTCAATTTTTGAACACTACAATCAGGCATCAAACTTCCTTACAGTAAAAAGTGTGTTTGTCACTTCTAAGTTAAATTTATTACCTTCTTTGATCTATTTTCTTTCATAAGACTGTTACCTACATCGTACAGTCATCACAAACTATAACAATTGTATCTTCAAAAACTGTGTTGCTATTTTTAAGGTGACCATTTTTTTCTTTCTCGCCTTATGAATACTTCGTAAGAAGAGACAGTTATGTAATCGTGCGCCGGAAAACGGGCAATTTTCGCCAGAAAAACTCTTATAGCAGGAGTCTGGTAACGATAAAATGGATAAAACCTGTTGCTAAATTTAGAAAAAAATCCTCTATTTCGTGGTGTAGTCAAAATCCATGTTTTGTTGCTTCTTGATACTGCAAAATCGATTGACGGCGAAACGTCCGTCTGTCCGTCTCTCTGTCAACGCTAGCGCCTAAACCGTTCAGCCGAGTTTCTTCAAAATTGATATTCCCGATCGTTTTTACTCGTCTCAAGGCCTCTGGAATTTGAAACCGATATTTTAGTATTTGAGGGTACTTTACAGGAAGCCCATGTTGAGATTTTCAGAGTTAAAAGAAAATGGCTCCAAATTTTTTCATTATATTTTGTTGTTGAATTGTGCGAAGAACGTTTAAGGGAATGATGTAGGTATCATTTTCGTTGATATGCCCAATATTTCAAAAATTAAAAAAAATATTTAAAAACTGCAACATTGAAGATAGAGACTTTTGCCTCAGACAAAGTCGGTTGTACAAAATTAGCACTTTAAATATGTCATGTACCATTTTTTGGAAAATCGAGTAGTTTTTGCGTAAATTGTGATTCAAATTTACAAAAAAAATTTCTCAAAAACCACTCCAAATTTTTTCTTTAAATTTTCTTCACTTATATAATGAGAGACGATAAAAAATATGGTCTTATTCCTACTTCTAGGAAAAACTTGTTTTGAAAATTGCAAAAAAAAATTTGTAAACTACAAAATTGTAGATAGCGATTTTTACCTCAGATAAAGTCTCTTGTACATAACTACCTGTTTAAAAAAGGTTATGTAGAATTTTCTGAAAAAACGAGTCGTTTTTGCGTAATCTTCGCTTCAAATTTACAACAAAAAATTCTCAAAAACCGCCCCAAATTTTTTCTTTAAAGTTTCTGCGCGTGTATAATAAGGGACGGTAAATGTATAAATAAACTAGTGGTGCTATAGAATGGAACAGACTTTCTCGCAGTAGTTATTTTTCAAATGCCGATCGTCGGATAAATTATTTGGAGTAAGCCGTTCACCGCTGCCTTTCTAGTTCATGTTGAAAGACACGTTTTTCGCATGTTGACAATTACCGGCTTCCTAATGATAGAACTGATACAATTACGTTTTGACTAAAATATAAGTAGTTAGTCCACATGTCACCATTTTATAGGTCGGTTCGATTCTTTCATGGCTCTGTTCGACCCATGCTATGCTAGTGTGGCGTAGAGGTATAAGTGCCGGTTCGTTAACTTTGCGTATCGGATTTCGGGTCTCGGTACGGAAAACGTTTGCCGGTAGAATACACTTTTGCTGGTTTATGAAGTAGTGGAATAGCATTAAGGACCATATAGAAGGAGAGCGAGAAAGTATGTGCGTTGGAAGCACCACTAGTTTTTACAGTTAAAAGGAGGATGAAAAATTAGAGAAAAAGTACAACTAATTATGCTTACGTCCTTTTAGTTTGCCGTATACGTACGTATATACGGAGTATACGTAGTATAGGGAAAGTTATGTAATGCTGCGCGAACATCAATTTCGAGATTTCAACGGAAATACACGTTTTGGGGTCTCGTGTTACCTAAAAAGTAGGTCTTTTCAAAACGTCCGTCCGTCCGTCAGTGAACAATACTAGCGCGTAAACCATACGTGCGATTTCTTCCAAAATGGATATTCCCTGGTCGATCTGCGGCCACTCAAGGCGCCTCGTTTTTGAAAAACCTTTCTTCAAAATTTGAGGGTTCTTTACATAAGTTCCTCGGACATTTTCAAAATTTTCTCAAAAACGGCTCCAAATTTTTTCTTTAAATTTCTAGTAATTATAGAGTAAAGTACACTTATTAAGGTAGCATATATCCCATTTTCACGGTCAACTCTGAATTTCCGAAAATCGCCAAAGTTTGAAACTATTCGACGTCTTCCTAGAACTACAAAATTGAAGATAAATATTTTTCCTTCAAATAAAATTTGTTGTTCAAAGTAAGTTCTTTCATTATGGTCATGTACATTTTTTTGAAACTTTAAGTAGTTTTTGGGCAACATTGCACGCAATATTTGAAATTTAAAAAAATTACAAAAAACCGATATTCTCAAAAACGGCTTGAAATTTTTTCTTTATACTTTTTGTAGGGTTAGTGCTAAATGTGTTCTATAAGATGACATAAAATTCATATTGGTGTATTCTTTTGTGCTTTCAAAAGTTGCGAAAATGCAGTTATTTTTACTTGTCTCTCACGTAGTTAATATTTACATTAACGACGATTTGTTCCCATCATTATATTAACTATTCAATTTTCAAGAAAGTGTTGTGCACATGTACATGTGCACAAAAGTGTCTTGAAAATTGAATAGTTTTCTGCGAAAACTAGCTCAAAATTGCGCATTTTCAGAAACGCTCAAACGCCATTTTCTAAAAAGTTGTTTCAAATTTTTTGTTCAAACTTTTCGAACCGATATTGCTAATTGCACTCTTTAATATGGCGTGAAGTTAATTTAGGGGTATGTTTTTGTTTTTCAAAAATTATAAAAATGTAATTTTTTTAAAGTTCCCTGCTACAGTTAAAATGCACATTTCTAGCAATTTATAAACACTATTCAATTTGTGAGTGTATATGCTTGAATTGACTTCAAATGAAGTTTTTCAAAAGCCCTAAAATTTTCTGTTAAAAAGAACTTCAAATTTCCCATTTACAGTAGCGCTAAACGCCATTTTCTTGAAAACTGCGCCAAATTTTTCAACAAAAATTTCCATTGAGGGCATGTTTTTTTTAATGTTTTTAAAATATACTTTTGATCTAGTATTGTGAAACCGAAAAATCAATAAAATGTCAAAATGATGTAGTTTGGGCGGCGATAGATGGCAGATGTGATGAGTATTGGGAAGTCCGAATAGCTAGCCGAGACCAAACGAAACAGAAAACTAATACGGGAAAGTATGTGCCATTCTGAAATACCACTAGTTTAAATTTTTAATGAGTATTTTTTCATTCAATGATTATTATTTGTCAATATATCATATTAAATACATTTGAAATTAGCAACATCATGCGTGTTTAGTAAATATTCACAGTAGTTGCTGTGAATAGTTTGTGGAAACGACAAGAATAAAAAGATTTTCAACAATGATTATTGTGAAAAAGTATTGTGGGAGTGTACCTGTATACGCAATAGATGTAGATGTATTGCCAATACCATAGCACGCTAGTATGCCTTAACAGACGCGGCACTTCGCCGATCCTTATGGAAGTAAGCGAACGGACGAAGTTTCACGTTGTGGCCGCTGGAGCGCTGGTCGCCGACCATTCGCGAGACCTTCGGGCTGTTTTAATGCATAGGGAAATGTCCGCATTTCGGACGATTTTGGTCACTTACTGTGATATGAGGCATTGCAAACTCGTGTTGGTGGTAATATTAAACAATACTGAAATTATTTCACTGTGCAGTTTGCTTAAAAGAAATTGTGGAGTGAATGCTTCAAATTAACCCTCAAATACATAGCATGCGTGAAATCTACTTGGTTAGTGAGCCGGTAGTGATTCTTCTTGACATGTAAAATACAATATTTATTCTTAATTATTTCTGATATTTACTTGTATATTTAGGTATTTAAAGAAAACTATATTGCACATAATGTCTTTAAGGTTGTTAAAGACAATGGATGAAAACGAAAAAATATAAAACTATTATTTTATCAGTTTTATACTGTCTCTTTTTATATTTTCAAACGGTATTTATTCTTTAATCTATATTACACGCTCAAAAAAGTAAAAATTCAAAATAGAAGTATTCGTGAAAAAATAATCACTAAATAACTGGAAGGAACTAGTTCTAAAACGGACGACGGGCGCTGTTATAAATAAATGCTGACGCTGTTGTAAATAATACTCGGGAAAGTTCACTCAAAAAAAGTACTCCAAATCACTATTGCCCTGGTAAAAACGTTCTCACCTAGAGATAGTCATAAAATTACTTTGGACTAGCGAAATTCATATTGGCGCTCTCATGGAGGTACAAGAAAAAAACTAGAGATTTTCAATAAAGTACAATGTAGATATTATTTCTAATTCTTTGCGTAGTCCGCTTACAAATTCCACAACAATGATAGAACAATAAATCAAACATCAGAAATAAAAATCAACAAACAGACATCTCGCGATATCCAATGACGTTTGTGAGAAAATGTCACTTTTTGATTGACAAGTGTTACAATACGAGAAATATCCAAAGCTGTCTCAAACGATCATTCCCAGTACATGGAGCCAGTATGTTTTTATTGAACGTAAACAAAAATTGTTTGTGCTATTTGTGAGTGTTTTTTCAAGATTTGTATCTTGTTTTTTCAAGATTTGAGAATAAACTGAATTGTTAGGTTGCCGAAGTAAGGGTTACATATTTTATTAACGTTCAGAAACATCAAGAATGTATGTGAATATTTATTTACAATGTGAAGATAATTAACATGGGTGGTTATTAAATAAATAAATCATTCTCATCTTTAAATAATCCTGAAGGTTATATGTGGAAGAGCAATTTATTGTGAAAGCTGTACCCCAACTTCCAAGGTTTGTTGTGAAAAGAAACCTTCAAAAATATATTAAGCCAGCTTTGCAAAGAAACAGTTTCCTTGCATGTGACGAGAGCGCAGATTTAATAACGATCATTGACATAATTTGTGAACATTTTTTATCAGAGGTCGTGAAGAACATTGCTGCTGTTACCAAAGAAGTAATGGAGATGCCTAAATACTTGAATTCAAAGCCTGTAAATCGAAAAGTTCTCTGTTTGTAATGCGTATCTCCGTATATTTGCATGCAGCAGCAGATCGAGGAATGGTCGGCGAGCAGCGCGCCAGCGGTCAGTAGCGGAACTTTTAGCTATAACAAGAACGTGGCCAAAGCGCCGAGGCTTTTAAAGCATACTAGCGGGCTATG
>JAHLJT010004399.1:0-25333 GCA_031308135.1 Acheta domesticus
TGGAAAAAAATTGTTCCACGGTGTTTTCATAAGTAGCTGCACATATTTATGTAAATGTCTGCGTAGCTGCTTCTTATATCGGTCAAATGTGTTCACTACTATATAGCAAGCACGCGGTCAACCTTTTACGAGTATGCTAACGGTCTGTTAATCACTGATGCATACGCTTTTTAAAAATTTTATTCAGGCCATCACTTGTTAGCGACCTTGCACTTCTCATACATCATACATAAACACAAATATTTATTAACAAAAGCTTTCTCTTTTACATAGGCCGAAATGCTTAAAGGAATAACGAAAACGGTTAGCTGTTGTTTGTCTTTTCACTTTCTTACATAAAAAATTTAATTTTTGCGGATGTATGTATGTAGTGTGAGGAACTAATTATGAACGATAAGGAATATTACAAACGAGGTATGGATATGAATATTTTAAAAATACTGAGTTTTATTACTTCCTTGTGCCATTGAAAGTAAGATTAAAAAAGTCTTAAAAAGAGGCCGCACTATTTTACATTTCATATGAATCCATTGTTCAGGAGATTGCGAATTCGATTAGATTTCTAGAGGGGACTGGATATTTTAAAGAATATTTTTTGGAGTCATTCACTTAGTTATCTTTGATATCCATTTTAAATGCTAGTTTCAAAGTTTGAGACTTTGAGTACCTTTGTGACGTAATTTTAGATGAACAGTGAGTGAGAACTAAAGGTGTGGAAAAATAGTAAAACTATTGCACACGGAAATGAAATCGACAAATATAAACATGGAAAATATTAGAAAAGAGAAAAACAGATAATTAAAAAGAGGAAAGAGAAAGGAGGAAAAGGAAAGAGGATAAAGAAAAGGGAGTGATTTGCAGAGGGGAAAAAAAATAATCATACGGTCTCGGTAGTCTAGCGTAAGTGCACTAGCCTACCATCCCAGAGGGTTGTGGGGTCGAGTACCACGTAAAGCATGGTCCTTGCACTTTCCAAATTACCCACTTTCCCTGTGTCTAGCAAAACAAATAAAAAAAAACAAAACTTCAACGTCTTGGTTTTAACTCATAAGGAACCCCAAGTTCCCTGTTTCTGAATCATTCCCAAAGCATGCAATCGGTTGGAAATGGATTGCTGGTTTAACTCCTAATACTATTAAGCTCTTCTTGCGTTGAAACGGATCCTCATTGAGCAATGCCTCTAATTCAGCGTCTTCGAAGGTTTTTTTAGGCCTTCCTTCACGCGGACGGTCGTCACATTAAAATTATCGTCTCAGCATGTTATTTCACTTAAAGCAGCATCTCCATAACTTTTTGTAGGTCTCGATGCGCTCAGCCGTTGCGCCGCCGTTTTTTTTTCGAATGAAAGAGGCAAAACACACTTCCCGCAAATGAAGCTTATTCGCACAAAATAAGACATTTTTACAAAACCAAAAGTATTTGATACCAAAACAAAATCACTAACGTTGTTTAAGTATTTAAATAGTCACTTTCGAATATTAAATATTTAAAACAAAATTATATATATTTGATATTTTTTAGTTATATTAAAAATTTGAATACTCAATTTTAAATATTAAATATATATAGACAATTTTTTTTAATTAATAAGCAGAAAATTCCACTAGCTTTTATTCATGCTCCTTAAAAAACCATGGCGACAACTTTTAACAGCAAAAGCTTAACGTTAAATGGAAATGAGTCTTTACTTCTTCCTAGAAGGGCATAGCAAATTGAAAACTTCGAAGGCGGTTTTCTCGAATTTTTGATTTTTCGATTCTTTCCGATTCCGTTCTGCCAGCAGACGAGCGATATTATTTTAAAGAAAAAGCTCAAAACAACAATGTAATAAAAGTATAATCGTTCAGAATTGGCAAAATGCAAAAAACAAAAAATGTTTATGAACTTGAACGATTTTCGATTTCATTTTTAGACCAGTGGGAACTCAACCGTTTAATGAGAACCTTTATGCATACATACGTACATACTTGGTATTGCAAATGCAAGAGCTTTCCAATAGGAAATTTTGGATGCTAACAAACTGTTTATTATTCACTGAAAAGTCACTGAAAGTAAATCAACTTGAAAAGCTTGGTTAGAAAAGATTAAGCAGCACAAGTGAATAAAAGAACAAAGTATATGATTAGCTCTCGCGGAGGTGACACGAATTGGGCACTAGATCGCGTTATTTGGCCCCGTTAGATTTTATTGCGCGAATTGTTGTTAATTTATTTGAATATCCAGCGCAAGCACCATGGTTTTGTTCGAGCGCTGGCCTGAATCAATAGATGGCATAAGACTGGTACAATATCATAAACTGAAGGACTATGCCAAAAACCCGCATTCGACTGATGTCCCCAAAAACAGCATAAAACAGGGCATTACTCAATCTAGTCAGCCAGGTCTAGGTCTATCGAATCTATGCAGAAGAGTCATAGAAAATCGGACCAATTGATCTCTGTCACCGTGAGAAATATGTCATACTATAAACATGATGACATAAACGGCTTAAAATGGGCATAAATGGCGAAAAAAGTAGCTTATTTTGTTGTCTAATTGCATTTTAACATCAATTCGCCTTATTGGTATTGCCTATACATGAATTTACAGCATTCACATACATACGTGAGTTCAAAAAATACTCAGGTTATTACTTACTTAACTACTACGAATTTTTTATTATTTGTTATTTTTAATATCATATTTCTTATTTGGTAAAAGTTTCAGTGTCAGCGATAGTAAAATAAACAAAAAAAAAGCAAAACTATTTGCCGAAATTTTTGAAATTTATTTTGGGACCAAAAGAGGCGCACCCAAAAATGAAAATATTTCACCAAGCAAAATACGCAGTAAGCCGGCATTTTTATACGCATTTTTAGGTGAAAAGGTGACTTTTTTTCCGTAGCATGCACCCATGAGTTGTATGTAATAAATATGTATGTATGCATACGAAATACTTGTTATTTGCCCGAGAAGCAAGTACTTATTACAATAGACGAGTATGTACTTGTACATATAGGTATATGTAAGTACCTTCCAACCGCCAAATACTTATAAACTGTGAAGATTGATTATCAACATCAGTGTGCATCAGTGTTAGTTGTAGAGCATCATTTTTGACTCGGTGGCTTGTGGAAAAGCCGGGTTGCCGCATGTAGGAGCGACAATAATCCGCGGGTAACTGCCCAACCAGTGATTTATTCCACAAAATACGCTAGTTGGAATACTTTGCAAGACTGGTTTACGTGACTTTTTTAAATCTGATGGATTAAATGCTATTGTCAATAAACAACAGTTTCGAGAAATGGCTTACATTACTAAATAACTTTCATATTTTTAAAATACTCGAAATTTTAAATTGGGAGTTAATTAATGTTTTTTTTTAAGTTTAGCGACATACTTATTTATTTCTAGAGTATACAACATTAGAAAAATTAGAAAATATTTTTATTTTATATACAAAATTATAACTCAAATTACAAGTTATTAATAATACTTCATTTTATTATAATGCATGGATTTAGAATCCGATAAGTCTAGCTCTAAAAAGTTGAGAAATAATTCAACTCAAACAAGGCTCTATTAATTGGAGTATTAGCATTGTCAAGCCTTACTAATAAGCCAATTAATTAGAAACGGGTGTTATATGATGGAATCGGTTGAAAAATTTAAGGGGTGCAAAGCAAAATGTAGGAATATTTTCTGCACTCTCTCCAATCGATTTATATGCACAGCGTGATAGGGTCCCCAGATAACAGCAGTGCACTCCAATTTGGACCAAAGACATGAAGAGTGTAGAATGTTGAGTGTATATGGTCAGAGAATTACGAAGAATAACAAATGCCAGCATGACAGGTGACTTTGAAATATATAATTTACAGTCCCTGTCAGAAGAAAAGACCGTTTTTTTCTTGTAACTTCAAGATATACTTCGTCCTGCTTTTTACTACCTAACAGTTCCACTCAAGGGCTACGATGCCAGTGCTAATTCAGGTTAGTATTGTCCGAAACTTCCTTAAACGCAACTAAACAAAAATTAGTGAGAAGTACCCGCAGCGTTTCGAGGTGGTACTTTTATGCACGCATTCGAAAGAGCCAAATTTTCTTACGACGCGGCTGCAATAGTGATTAAAAAATCAAAAAACTAGTTGTGATATGGAATCAGCGGTATAAGGTGTACAAAAATGTTGATGATATTTGCGACTACGTTAAGCACGCACGATTCTTGCTGAAAAGGTGAATTGAGTAAGTATCAACACCATCGAACGACGACTGAAAGAGGCGAATATAATCCTAACGTCTTACATCATCAAAATCACTGCTCTCAGAAAAACACATTGAGAACACCAAAACAAAGGAATAGCGTCACAGTAATGGACTGCTGTTCCAGTCCCCAGACGCCAACCCCATTAAAAATGTGTGTGAATTATGAAAACGCATCTTGCCGGAAAGCCAGTCCACGATTTAAAACAATCCGGTCCTCTTTGTCGAGAAAATCCAGAATCCAGATGATGCCAGGCTATACTCAACAACGATGAAGACTACACGGATTATTGAGTAATTACGTCTCTCAGTTTTGTACATAAAAAAAATTTAGATATATAGGGTGGGCCATGTAAAACTTGCTTTTTGAATCGGCTATAAAAAAAAACTAATCAATATTTTTTCAAACTTCCTTTTTTATTTTGAAGATTGAACATTGTCATTTATGAATGAAAAATAATATCGTTCAAATGACTGCCACGACTGGCTTTGCAGTAGGCCATTCGATCAACCAATTTTTAAGCACATTTTCGATTGTGTGGGCTCCAATTTCATCAATGGCAACTTCGATTTCGTGTTTAAAGCATCAATCGTCTCTGGATTGTTCGCATAGCATTTGTCCTTAACGGCTCCCACAAAAAATAGTCCTGCGGGCTTAAACCACAGCTCCAAGGCGGCCAATTGATATCGGAATTTCGGCTGATATTCGGTTTTCAAAAACGGCTAAGACTGATATAAGAGCGGTATTAGATAAATGGTAGGATGTAAATATCAAAAAAGTAACCTTTTCTAAAGTTGTATTTAAATGGCTTAGGCAATTTAGAAAAACGTTACTTTTTGACATTTTTTTACGTTAAGGAAAAGCCGATTCATTACACACCAGTTATAAAACTTATTGAGTTCTGACTGCAAAAAGAACTGAGACTTGAAGAAGCCTAACCTTAAAGTAAATTTTTAAATCATCGGCATAAAGGAGGAAATCTCGTTGAAGAGAAACACATAATTTATGAAGAGAACAAAACATAATGTCCTAAGATGCAACCTTGGGAACGCCAGAAGAGGGCAATAAATGATATCGTTAAAATACCATCAAGTACCAGTTAGTGGACTCTTCTGTGGACTCTAGTTATAGATGAACTTCTCCACAAACTGAATAACCTAGGATTTCACACTCAGGGTTACGCTGATGACCTAGTAGTTTATGTATTAGGCTGGCATGAGGAAACCATTTCGGATCGCATGCAGCAAGCCCTTACAATAATAAACAAATGGTGCACGGAAAAAGGGCTCTCCATCAACCCATCCAAAACAACACTTGTACCGTTTACTAGGAGAAGGAACATAAATCTCAAATGTCCGACCCTTAATAGAACAACACTTGAACTCTCGACAGAAGCGAACTATCTTGGCGTTAGTCTTGACAAAACGCTTACGTGGAACTCCCATATTGAGAGAGTTACTTCAAAAGCCACAAGGGCATTCTTTGCCTGTACAAGGCTTTTTGGTAAGACATGGGGACTAAGCCCTAGAATGACCTTCTGGACATTCACCACAGTTGTGAAACCCATAGTCACTTATGCATCCTTAGCATGGTGGCCCAAGGTCAAGCAAAGAAAGGCGGCAAACGAATTAAGCAAACTGCATCGCCTGGTATGTGTTGGTATTACAGGGGCTATGAAAACAGTGTCCCACGGATGCATTGGGTGTGCTCCTGAACATACCACCGCTTCCAATTCTAATTGAAAGGGAAGCTCGCTCGAGTGCCTTAAGACTAAAAGGTATATCTGAACTTAAAAGTGGGGATATGAAAGGACATTTAAAGATCTTAGAAGACTTCCTACATAGTCCCATTCTTCATAGGGATGATATACTATCACCCAAACCAATACTCTTCAGGAACTTCCAAGTTATAATTAATGAACGAACAGACTGGAGAACTAACTCTATCACTTTCAAACCTGGCTCCCAGCTATGGTTTACTGATGGGTCCAAATTGGAAAATGGTAGAACAGGGGCAGGAATCAATGGGCCCAAATTCAAAAAATCGATTCCGATGGGATCCTACCCAACAATATTCCAGGCAGAAATACATGCCATTGAAATATGTGTGAGAGAATGCCTTAGCAGGAAAATGAGAGGTACTCACATCTACATACTTTCAGATAGCCAAGCGGCTCTAAAAGCCCTTCTATCAACAACTATCACCTCTAAATTGGTAAATGATTGCCTAAACCTTCTCAACACGTTAGGAAACCTCAACATAGTAACACTATGCTGGATTCCGGGACATGAAGGACATGAGGGAAATGAAATGGCTGATGACCTTGCAAAACAAGGAGCAAATATGCAACTTACTGGTCCTGAGCCTTTCTGTGGACTGACAAAAGGCCACATTAATGAATTCCTTAGGAAATGGGAAGAAAGAAAACTTGCCGCACACTGGCTAAACTGTGCCGGTCAGCGTCAAGCCAAACTATTCCTAAGTCCCAACAAAGGAATATCTGACAAACTTCTCTCACTAAACAGAGTAGATCTGCGTCTTTTAACAGGATACCTTACAGGTCACTGCAGCCTGAGGTATCCATCTAAATAATATTGGTCTATCTGAGACCAATGTCTGCCGCTTTTGCGAAATGGACATAGAAAGCTCAGAACATGTGCTTTGTGAATGTCCTGCGTTGGGCAGACAGAGACTTCACCACCTTGGTGGTATCGTAGTATCTCCATGCAATCTTTGGAACAACAAACCCAAAATTGTGCTAAAATTTTTAAAAAGCCTAAAACTCTAGGGTTACAAAATAGGCCTTTCACAATAGATCAGCTCTGGTCGCAGTGCGTAATGGCCTTCTAATAATAATAATAATAGTGGTAAAAAGTCCTGTATGGTATCAAAACGGCTCTCCAGTACTACTTGTAGTGTACACGGGGTACTATTGCCATATAACCTTCCTACCTATGCAACTCATTAAGTTCACAAGAAAAAAAATAAAATTTTACATGCATGATCGCTCTTGATTGTATTCCGAATACTAGGAATGATGCCTTTTGGTCAGTAATATATGTAGTCTCTGATGGTGTCGTGAGTACTGGGGTTAAGAATACTATATCCATATACAAGTTTTCCAGGTCATAGTCTCTCTTATCTTATTTCAATAAGACAAATATTTGCTTTGACTATTTATCACAATTAATTTCAAGATTGACTGATACGGTTTTTTGCAAAAAATATCAGCGCAAAAGCCGCCACTTGAACAGTAAATTGTACAAACAAGAACCGATGATAATAAAATAACCAATACACCTCTAATATGCATACACACGATTTATTTAGATGAACATGTACATATATGCATGTATTACATGGTTTTGTAACTGTCTGCGCAACACATCTACAAGTGCACGATAAATTGGTGGGTCCGCCAGCAAGTGTGCATGCATACCACTGCGAAAGCTCAGCAGCTGCCTCTGGTATGCGGCAATGACACAACACCACGATGGCCAACAAGGCATACAAACTTGTAGATGTAAGTTTATTATGCACGCTCGCACATGCGCGTATGTGTGAATACGACATGCACACATACATATTTGCTGTTTTCATGCCATGCGCTGTGTGTTCATGCATTAACATCGATTACGTTATGCGTTGATGATATTTCACTTGACGTAGTTAATGCGTAAACAAAATAAAGCCATGTTAATGATGATGATGTTCCAGCTAAAGCTGCTGATGGACGCTTACTCCACTATAACATTGTCGCTCTTCACCATTGACCATCAGCACTGACAACAAGGCCAACATAGCAACAACAGCTAACGCGGCAGTGCAAACGGCACTCTCGAGCCAGTTCATCTCCACAATTTCACTCGTGGCCAAATAGTCAGTCGGCAATCAACCAATCAGCCAGACAGCCGCTCAGCTAGTAAGATAGTGCAACAGTGAGATAGTGAGAAAGCGAATGTGACAATGGCGTCACTGTGGCGTCGATGATTACTGCAACACTTTGCACTTTCGTTTTCGTTATGTCTGGTAACTTATGACTGTAACTGTAGGAGGAGCTGTAATGCTACTGCTGTGGCTGTAAATGTGTTTGTGTGCCTAAAAGAGATTTCACTTTCATCTGAATATGTAATTTATGTGAGTGGTGAAGTGTTTTCAGGTTTTTCTCTCTTCATCTGCATTTTGATGTGCGCGCATGGCGATGACTTTGCTTTGGTGTAGCATTTGAATTATTTTAATTTTTCATATATTTCGGTTCAATTTTGATTTAGTTATTGCGAGTATAAGCAGATCTCTGTAGCTGAGGATGTTATGATGCCTTTTTAAACTAAACATTTTTTGTATATAAAAACTACCAAAATTAGAAATCCACTGATTTAGGAAAATATAAAATTAAGATTGTTTTGAGATTTTCTGGCTTAAATAGGGTTAAACTATTGCAACTGGTTGCTAACTAGGTACTTAGGCGCCACACGCTATGGCATCCTGGAGGCCGGCCGGATATTATTCACAAAGTGAGAGTTTTAAATAACTAAGTGTAAACTTCAGCGCAACAGATCCCCTGTGTAGTATGAATGATAGACTACAAGGTACTAAAAGGAGTTTTATTTTCTCCCCAGAAGCTTCTCAAAAATAATTATCATCGAGGTCGTATAAGCTACAAATCTACAGGAGGCTAATAAGACCAGTAGCAACATATGGCTGCGAAGCATGGATACTGACACCTATGATAAGAACTACCTTCTCCGCTTTGCGCATAAAATCCTAAGGCGGATATTTGAACCAGTAAGGAAGCTGATGGCACTTACAGAATCAGATAAAATAATGCGATCGGACAGCTGATATCAGGTCAAAACATGTGCGTTTCGCTAAGCTCAGCGGCTGAGATGGTTTGGAAACTTATTCAGGATGGACGCCAGCAGAATTACGAAAAATATCTTCAACTCCTTTATTATGGACAGTAAAAAGCGTGAAAGAACGCCAAGAAGATGACCTATTCCACAAGTGTCAAATATGATTGAAATTTGGAAAAATTATGAGCCCTCCGATAGGATGATTAATTTTGCGCCTCCTTGTACTTTTGTAGTGAGGAGGATATTTAAAGCTATGCAAAGTGTTACTCTTCCAAACCAATTATCCGTACAAGCAATTTCATGCCAAGTGTTCCAAGTATTTATTTGTGGGCTTGAATATACTAAAAATTAAGCTTAAAATTTAAAAAGGCTTATAATTTTGAGAGTTATTAAATGCTCAGATATGGTGCAATTGGTACAGAATTTTTTAAATGTAAAATGCCTTCGATTCTTTTAATATTTTTATAAAAAACATTTTAACTTTTTTTGGACAAAATATACTCTTGAAATTTTTTATTTAGTTTTTATATTAAAAAATGCTTTTAAACCAAAAATTGTTGCGGGAAAAGCTATATTTTATTATTTTGAGTAAAAATACTGTAAAAAAATTATTACGAAAAGATTAGGTTTTAATTTGTAGAATAAAAAATACTTTTGAAGCAAAAATTTTACGAAAAAATTATTTTAAATTCTTTAAAAACGAAGTTGTTTTTTAAATATAGTTTTTGGTCTTAGACTTTTAAAACGAAAAATAGATATTTTTGCTTAGAATAGAAAAATGATTTTAAAACACAATTGTTACGAAAAAAGTTATGTACTAATTTTTTAAATAAAAAATACTTTGGAAGCAAAAATTATTACAAAAAAAATTTTGGTATATAAATATAGTTTTTTTTCTTGGAACAAAAAATTACTTTAAAATTAATACGAAAAAAAATTTGTTTTATTATTTAAAATAAAAAACACTACTTGTAAAACAAAAACTGTTACTTTTAAAGCAAACCAATTTTCCGAAAAATTATATTTTATTTTTTAAATAAAAAAATACTTTTAAAACAAAATTGTAACATATTAATTTTTTACAATAAAAACTACTTTGGAAGCAAAAATTTGTTACAAAAAAATAATAGTTTTTTTTTGTTAAAATATGTTTTTTGTTCTAAACAAAAAAAAATACCTTTAAATTGTTACGAAAAAAATATGTTTTAATTTTTTAAAATAAAAAAATTTTAAAGAAAAAATTTGTTACAAAAATAATTATAGAATTAAAAGAAAAAAATTATAAAATTATAGAATATAAAAATTTTATTACAATTTTTTAGGAAGCAAGTGTTTTGTGTCATTTTGAAAAAATTTTGAGGGTGCATCTTTGTCGTATTATTTCTTTTATTAACACCTGAAACTATGCTCAGTTATCCGGACAAGTTTCTTTTTTCATAATGCAATCCCCATTGCTTTCGAGTTATATTCAAACACGTACACGGCAGTTGAAAAATCAGACAAAATTACTGCTCAAGCGGAGCGCTTGCATACTTAACTCAATTAACATATATTACGTCCGCTTATAAATCGAACGAAGCTGACATACAAAGTTACGAGTTACGTACATTAGCGAGCAAATATGTGTTCCGTATTGCATAAATCTCAGAAAAAATTATAGTTCTGTATTATTGATAGCACTTTTAAGATAGTTTTGATCATCCCAACGTGTTTAATTAAGTTCAGATAAATTAAATTCTTACAGACATACATACGCGCATATTTTTATGTTCACTGCCATATTTTCTGTGCTTACCTAAAAAGAAAAGAAAAAATATTTTGTTAGTTATATTGTGACTGTGAATGGAGAATTAAGTAAAGTAAAAGGTGAAATTAAAAAAAAAAAAGAATTCAATAAAAATATTATAACAATACACATTTTACAACTCTTCAAATTCCAACACTCATTTCTTCAAAGCCATCTCTAAGAAAACGTTTGGTATAATAATAATTTGAAATTACATATGAATGTTATTGAACATGCAAATGAGGTCATCCGAATACTTGGCGATTCGCCCACGCAATGTATACCAAAATATTCATTAATTCAAATGAACAATGTTATAAACATACATAGGTATGTATGTACTTTTCAACTTGAGCCAGTAGAATTGTGGTTAATTTCTCAGGGAATAAATGACCAAGTTTTTAAAATTTCATATGAGCTCGCATTTTCGCAATATACCACAATACCTACTTTGTATCAAAACAAAAGACACGCTATGACTAATAATACCTCAAGCTAATTTCAAAAAGGGGCAAATTTTTCTATGAAATACATACGAGTAGAAGAATAATAGTGTGCAATACTTAAACATTCTTCAACTAAAGAATTCTCAAACAGTCAAATAGTTATATTGCGCAAATAATATTCAATGCATGTGCATGACGCTTCATAAGAGATTTTGTTGGATTTCTAACATAGACGAGCCTACGGCAGAGTTTTTAGTTAGGCGTGGATGGAGACTCAAAGTTGATACTTAGATATGAACATTAATTTACGTTTGTTACGTTACGTTTGGTTATGTTATTTTATTATGTCTTATGTTATCAATGTTTTATAATATGTTTGGGTTGTGTTATGCTTTGTTATGCTATGTTTTGTTATATAATGTCATTATGCTGTTAATATCAAGGTTTTTATGCATTGTTATGTTACAATACAAACTATGCGGATGCCGTAGCATGGGTTGGTGCGTCATAAATATTCGGCGTTCAGAGAGACGTAGGTTCGAATCTCAGTGCATAAAACACCAAAATGAAAACGGTTTTTTTAATAACGGTCTCCCTCGGCAGGAAATGACAAGCCTCTGACTGAATTTCTGCCATAAAATGCTCCTCATAAATATACTTGCCGTTCGGAGTCGGCTTGAAACTGTAGGGACCTCCATTTGTGGAACAACATCAGACGCACACCACAAATAGGAGGAGGAGCCAAATACCCAAAAGGGTGTACGCGCCAATTATATATATGTATATATATTATATATATGTCATGCTTTGTTACACTATGTTATGTTATATTATGCTATGTTCTGCTATGCTATGTTTTTGTTTGCTATGTTAAGCTGTATTACACGGGCCCGCCATCTATCGTTACGGATTTGAACTAGGTATTATTTGAAGAATGGTAACACTTAGCTGTCATCTGATTTGACAGAAAATTAGTTTTATTCTTCCGCTGAACGAAAATGGTTGTGTATACGCTCAAAGAACGCTGGGAAATATTGCGACATTACTTTGAAAATCATGGTAATGTTGCAGAATGTGTACGAAAATTACGTACGGCAATGGGAAGAAGAAAAGCACCGAATGAAGCGTATGTGCGTTACTTTGCGAAAAAAGTAAGAGAAACTGGGTTCGCCCTTGGAGTTATTATCTTTGGGGTGCCGTCAAAGACCAGTGTTATGCCAACAAACCAGCAACAATTGATGCACTGAAGACCAACATACGCGATGTCATAGCTGAAATACAGCCGCATACAATCGAAAATGTGTTGAAAAATTGGACCGATCGTATGGGATGGTGCATGGCTAGCCGAGGCAGCCATATGAATGAAGTTGTGTTCCATCATTAACCGGAAGGATTGTACTTCAAAATAAAAAAAAAAAACAGTTGAAAAATATTGAGTAGTTTCTTTTTTATAGCATTTTTAATTCCGTAAAGTTATATGGCGGACCCTATATTTGCTTTATGTTTTGTTTTATGATCGTCAACCGCATAGAAGAACTGTACACAGATGTCACTCCTGAGCGGTGGCATTCAAGGCAGACAAAGATGCGTGCTTTCCCTGCTCCTATTCAACCTGACAAGCATCAAAGTGTCAAACTTCGTGGCCAACAGAGGAATATCCTGGAGTCTGAGAGGCTACCAGAAAATTTTGGCTACATATTGCGCGAAAGTGGGCTTGAACAGTAATATCTTCTTTTTCTTCTCTTCTTCTAGATAAACTCATTGGGTAGGAAATATTGCTGAGATTTCTTACACTATGGCTAGCGAAAAATCTGCTTCAGAAGGTAGTGAGAAGTCAAAATGTTAGACGAAACGCCTCCGTGAATGGCTTTTAGAAATAAAAAAAAAACCTTAAGAGTCTTGCTCCCAAAAGCACAGTTATAATGTGCTGCTTATAACACAACTACGGATTCGAAGAAAATAAGTTTGCAGAGGAGCAAAAAAGAGTATAGTCGGCAAGCGTCTCTTTGAGACCAGAACTATTAGCTGGTCCTGTATTGATCACTGGTCAAATAATGTGTACTTTGGGTATACTTTGGGTAGCAATGAATTTGAAAATACCTTTCTGATCGCAGTGGCTTTTCTTACAATAACTTACTTCTATATCTAAATAATTCTAAGTGACATAGTCTTTAAACTCGTTATGTTTCATTTTTTATTTTTTTTTTTCTAAACATTTTGTCGCATTCCACTGTATTTGTAGCGCCTAGAAATGACTTTGCATTTCACAACAACAACTGGCTTAGCGAATAATATCTTACTACAAAACGAGCAAACAAAAAAAGACACCGATTGGCATTCAACGCAGCGATGCACATTGACTTTGTGCAAATTTCAAGGACACGCTACTCTCAATCAGCTCAGCGGAAAAACGTCAACTTCAATAAGCAAATAAATTATTTAATTTATTTAATAGTATGTAACATATATAAAAAAAATAGCAAGCAACGAATCGAAGTAACCAATAAATGATTGCTCCACTTTGCCGCTTATTGAGTTAAGTGGGTTTACTCGTGTTTTCAATATTACTATTTAAGCACCCAATCATTTTTATTGTTGTGTTTAGCAGAAATTTTGCCAACGCCAACGCATATATACATATATAAATGTATCACCTTATATGCGATATGAGTGAGGTCAGTTGATATTGGCAGATGGGCAAGTGCGCCTCCGCTTTCTGCGTATATGCATTTACTGCAGCTCATCACTTGGCTATGCAATTCGAAAGACTTAAGCGACGAACTTGCCAACCAGCATACACTGCATAGCTGTTAAGCTGAGCGCGTATGTATGTGTATGTATATTACTCGCTATAAACTTGAAAATTTTAATACTTCACACTCGCTTATTAGCCGATATGCTGCTGCCACTTTTTATTGTGCATTAAGGAGAAGCAGGCACATTTGCATATGTGTGTGTGTATGTGTATGGATATTTATAATACTTAATTTTATTTAATGTTTTTTGTTGCTTATTTTTCATTTTTTTGCAACGAGTAGAAATTTTAAATGCTTTACGGCGCGTCATTTATTTCAAGCGGCCATCAGTGTCCACCGATGCGAACTGGAAGGCCATGTGCCACTTTGACTGACACTGCTGCTTCAGTTGTTGCATAGCCGCTTGCAGCGTACGCCACTCCAGCAAGCACGTTTGGTAGAGCGTTCACGTTTTGGCAAGTTGTGATGATTGAATTAAGTGGTAGTGAGTGGTTGGGTATTTATTCAGAAAATGTTGCTATGATGTTGCAAGACAAACTGTTGGCTTATACATTTGAATGAGTGCTGGCACAAGTGTTTGAAGCAGTTTTCTGTGGTTGTATGTGTAAAGTCAATAAATTAGTCTTAGGAAATACGTACGTTTGTATTTTTATACCTGTTACACATCACGTGCCACACTCATCAATTTTCGATTTTTACCAATTTTTTCAAGTTCGCTGTTTTTAGCTAACAAACAGGCGCAAAAAACAGAAACATATTGATTGTAATACCATAAAAATAACGAAAAAATGTATTGCATGTGCCGCACTTGAATTTCGCGTGTTTCAAGTGTTTAATTTTCAACCAATTTTCACTGCTAATTTGTTATGATGACGTCATTGTGATTTTTGGCGATGAGTTATTGCTTTAGATTAATTTTGCTCGTAATTAAGTCAGAATATATTTTTTAAATTTAAGTATATATTTATATACTAACAACAAATACTTTTTTCAAATATATTTTTTGAAATACACTAATAATACTTTTTTTCATATCCCTTAACTCAACAGATTGAAATTAATTTCATTATTTACGAGCTGCGCAAATGCAACAATTGGCTCTTTTGACATCATTGGCAGGGTCAAAATTACTTGAGTATATTTTTCAGTAGAATTCGGGCTAATCGAAAATATGTTGAACTCGTCGGTCATGAACTGCCAAGAGTACACTGCTTTAGCAAACGCTTGGACTGCACTCAAGCTTTAGCGATTTAGTACTGTCAAGGATAGCCAATTTGTCTTTATTCTGTTTTAAAATTTATATTTTATAAAACTTTTCCAAACCCAAACCGCGACTTATAATTAATTAAAAAGAGTATACAGGTGTCAGGAATATCCAACTGCCACATTCAACGAACCGACGGCTACTGTTCTCCTTTTTTACGTCAACCAGCGAATGCAGCTCACACGCAAACTGTCGGTGACAGTACTTATTATAGCATTATTTATTTGTAGTAGTTTTTTATGAATTTGGTTTTAATAATTCTTTAGAAAGCGCAATTCCTCTCCTACAAAAATCGTATGAACCTTAGTTTCAGACTTAATTGTATAAAAAATTATTTAAAAATATTATGAAAAAACTCTAAAAGTTTGCATAAAATGTTCAAAATTTAATCGAGATTTTTATAAACATTTGGGTACACCGTTTTGTAACCTCTTTAGTTCTAGCCTAAAATAGCGCAATTTTTATTTTCGTCGAAATTCTATAAATAATCTTTTTAAGAAGAGTTACGCATTTTCTCCATGTAGCGAATGCATTAAATGACATTTTTCTATGGAAGAAAACACCTAACACGGTCGGCAAAGAATTTTTCAAAAATCAACACTATCATTTTGCGCTATTTGAAATTTGCACTTTATTAGACCAAAATTAATGCGCTCAATTTGTTTTTTTTTTTTCTAGATTTGAGCAAAATTTTTAACAGGATTTTTCTAAAAAACAAATATTGGAAAAATGTGAAATTGTGATCCAATTGTTTGGATTTTTTTAATTTGCATGAAATACAAACTGCGTTTTTCTAATAAAAAAAATTAAATAAAGTTTGAATTTTTAAAAATATTTTTTTAATTTTTTTATTTATGGAAACAATGGGATTTTTTTTTAATTTGTATAAATTTGTATATAAAACTGTATTTTTCTAACAAAACAAAAAAACCTTAATAAAGTTTGACATTTTGAAGACATTTTTTTAAATTTTTTTTTTAATTTGCGAAAAATTTGGAAATCCATTTTTCTACAAATTCTGATGAAAGATATACAATTTTGATGAAAGTTTATTTACTTTTTTTCAATCTACACAAAATGCGCAAATACATTTTTGTAAAAGCTCTGATTCAAAAGTATAAAATTTTGATACAATTTTTTTTTTGTACAAAATGGAAACTGCATTTTTCACAAAATTCTGTGTGTAAAGTTTTTAATAAAATTGTTTATTTTCCTTTAAATTGCAGAAAGTTTGAAACCTTCATTATTGTTACATGTTTTTTGTAAAATTTCTGATTGATACGAATTTTTGAAATTTGTTTGAATTTGCACAAAATTAAAATGTTTTTTTTTTTCTAAAAAAAGTTGAAAAGTGTGAAATTTTGATACACATTTTTGGTTGTTTTTTTAATTTGTAAAATCTTGGAATAGCAGTTTTCTAAAATCTAATCGAAAGTGTGAATTTCTATGAAATCCTTTGATATTGTTTTTTATTTGCAAAAAGCTTGAAAACGCATTTTTGTAAAAATTCTGTTTGAAAAATGTGGAATTTTAATAAAACAGTTCTAGTTTGAGGACAGTTTGAAGCTACATTTTTCTAAAGATTCTTTTTGAAAGGTGTAAATTTTCGATGAAAATTTGTTGAATTTTTGGGGTTTAATTTACACAAAGTTTTTAACTTGAATTTTCTGATGTTTGTGAAGAATAATCGCAGTGTAGTTTATTTAGAGTTTTGATAGCAATTTATGCATTAAAGTGCATGAGAGTACGCTTGAGTCATGAAAGGCAGCCTAGTCTGCTGAAAGTAGCTTCGCTCCGGCCTGTTCTAGCTGGAAAATCTTCAATTAACAAATCGCACAAAAATCTTTTTTCCTGATTAGTTTTTAGATTATTATTATTTTTGAAATAAATGGATTATTTATTATATATTTATTATTTATTTATATTAAGTGAATATTTGATTTAAAATAAATATATTGCATTTTTGATGAGCAAACACTGCAAACGATCATAAAACTCGATTTTTCTAAACAATTCTTTGCTTTCTCTCTTTGACTTTGTTTAATTCCCTTTATAATAAATCATTGGCTTCATGATTTGTATGCAAATTTTTTCTAATAAATATTATTACTCACAAGATGGACAACAAACAAAAAGTTCACTGTCTACCAAAATAATAATACTTGAGGTGCCCGTTATGAGCCGTTTAATTAATTTAACAAAAAACCGCTTATTAGCAAACAAACAATTAATAGAATTAAAACAAAAATTTTAAAGAATTCTTAATCTTGTTTTATATTGTATGAAATATTAACATACCAGAATTAAAATGGTATTTCAAACTAGATATTTATAGATGAAAAGTTCTTTTTATTTAAAATTCAAGTTAAACAAACCAGTTGACTACGCAAGACTGGTGAGAAAAAAAGTATCTGAAAGCTGTAAATATCTACCACCATAAATTCTAAACAAACTGCCTTAAACCTATAAAAACATTTAGAAACATGCAAAACATGTGAATTGAAAATATATATAAGTATTTATTTATTTGAAAAGATTACGAAAAAAATTGCTCTTGGCACTTGTGACTCGTCTTCTTTGGCTTGCGAGCTGCGGCTGGTTCAAGGTAGCAATTAACAGTTCAAAATGCCAACGTTTTGTTATTCTTTAGTTGTTTAAGAGGAGAAGTAACAAAAACCAAAAATGTATTGTACTTTACCTTAAATAAATAAACTAAATGCAGAGAAGAAGAGTAAAAAAATAATTTTTTTAATTGAGAAATATTTTGCAAATAATCGAGTAAGAGCAGCGATTATTAGCAATAACAAGCAAGATAAATAAATAATCAGGAATGTAAAATAAATAGTCAATAAACTGCCTTGCTTCATTTTAAGATACTTTCTTCATCGTTTTTCTACAAAATTATTTCCAAAGAAGCAGCAAACTTACAAATTAATAGCGAATCTCTAAGTTTGAGCAACAGTTCACTAACCTTTTCTCGTTGCTAAATATACATAAATAATAAAACTTGCGTTTGTATCTGCATTAGGGATATACCGATATGATGGGTAATTATTAATAAAGATATTTCGGGACAAATTTATTGAAACCCCGAGATTTCGGGATATTTTTTGTAATCCGGAAATTTCGCGACTAGTCGCGAGAGAAAAATTTGAAAAATTTAGAACTCATTTTTAAGTTTATGCCTAAACATCACATGTACGTAAGAGTACTGCCTTCTTTCCTTTTAATTTCTCTTTTGGCTAGAAACTGACTACGATGCCACCTGAACTCTCACCTCTCAAACGCTGGAATGAGTGTCGATAACGAAATTTTTGTTTAACACAATATAATCAAAACAAATTGAATTTATTGTACAAAAACTGTTGAAGAAAAGGATTTAATTCTGTAATAGAGAAGAAGAGAAGAAGACTAAAAACTCTCTTACGAGTTTAAAAAATTGAAAATGCTCGCTTTGAAACCTTACTTTATATGTTTTTAGTAAAAGTGTAAAATGAAAAGTGTAAAATTTTGATACAAATTTTTGGACTTTTTTTCTAATTGGCACAAAGTTTGAACTGCGTTTTTCTAAAAATTCTTATGTTTGAAAAGTGTGAAATTTTAACGAAAGTTTTTTTTAATTTGCTCAAGATTTGAAAATTGCAGCTTTCAAAAAATTCTGATGAAAAGTGTGGAATTTTGATGAAAAAAAATTGTAAATTAAAAAATTTTATGTTTCTATTTGAGAACACTTGGAAACTACATTTTTCAAAAGATTCTGATTGAGAAGTGTAAAATTTTGTTGAAAATTTATTGAATTTTTTTCTCTATATTTGAGAAAACTGCATTTTCTTAAAAATTACCATTAAAAAGTGTAAAATTTTAATGAAAAATTTCTAATGTTTTTTTTTTAATTTGAGAACTGTTCGAAAACTGCATTTTCTAAAATTTTGATGAGGAGTGCGGAATTTTGATGAAAACTGTTGAATTTTTTTTTTTAATTTGAGAGCAGTTTGAAACTGAAATTCTCAAATTGTGTGAAATTTTGATAAAATTTGTTGGGAACAGTTTGAACTGCATTTTTCTAAATATTCTGGTTGAGAAGTTTGAACTTTTTTTTTGAATTTCCACAAATTTTTAAACTTGGACTTATCTGATGTTTGTTCAAGAATAAACGCAGTGTAGTTAGTTAGAGTTTAATCATCAAAGCGCATGAGAGTATGCGTTAGATGCAACAGTCAGCCCCGGTCTGCTAACAGTTAGCCTTCCATTTGGCTTGATCCACCTGAAAAATCCTAAATTAACAAATGGCACAAAAATCCCTTTTGCTGATTAGTTTTGAAAAAATAATTTTTTTTTAATAAAATATTCCATCTTAAGTGAGATTTTTCTTGTCACATAAATATATTGAATTTTTTAAGAAATTGCTTTTGTTACACAGCACATGATCATAAAACTTGATTTTACAACTTAACAATTCTGTTATTTATATAATTAAGGAAAAAATTTATGAAGCGATTCAATATAAATGATGTTGAAACTAGAAACTTTTTTCTAGTTCTGAATATTAAAATTTTATTAACGATTTATTTCGATTTATTTATAAGTTATCAGTTACTACGAGTGGTGGCGTGATGTTTGTCGAGTCGAAATTACAGTTTTTATGCACGCACTTTTGTATTGGCTCCTGATAGCAGAACATCTAATTGAACAAGAAACTGACCTTCCGCAAAGTATAATGCACTCAGTGCACTGCTATGGTTCTGTGACCGCACCGCTAAGGCGCTGCGTTGTTTCAGCAAGGATTTCTGTGTTTCAACAATGAAAATAGTATTTTGCAAGTAAGTGTTGCCCATGTTCCTGAACTGCAACTGATACGAACTTTTGCATGCCAAATTTTTTAATGAACATTTTTATAAAGCGAATCAATTTTATTCCAAATCCTTCGTAGACTTGAGCTCGAAACAAATTAATAAATTATCTTGGTACTCATTTCAACTATTCTCAGATTTTTAGTAGTTGTAAAACACTAAGTTGCCAGTTTGCCCAGTCTCGGGATTGGCATCTCGCATATAGATACACACTACATACATATAATATATTTATGCATTTTTCATCACATCTTCCAAAATCTCAATTAATTTAATGTCTAGCGCCTCCTGCATACTGTCAATCATTTTTTAATCATCTGTCAGTATCAAGCAAACGCTTGCCACACAAGCTTAGCGGCGTTTTTTTCGGAAATATTACAATTCCACACTTTTATTTATTTTTTATTCTTCTTCGACTATCGCCCATAGGTGATGATTAATTAGAAGTGCGCACCTTCATTAATTTTTTAACTAATTTATCTCTGAATAATTAAGAGCTTTAGCTATTCTGCTGTGTGGCGCTTGACTATTTTATTGACAATTTGTGTTTTACGAAATTTGTTATTTAACGATTTTTGTTTGAACAAATAAACTAATTCATTTAAAAAAATTGATTAATAGTTATTTAATTTTCACTCGCTGAAAGTATTGGAATATATTATTGTGTTGCAATAGTTTAGGTTACGGTGAAATGGTTGCCCATTGAGAGGGCACACTTGGGCGAAAATAATTATTTGATGATGACCAGCTACCCAGATGAGCCTTATATGGAAGGTTGCGGATGCAATCGAAAGTGAGGTCAGCTATTGCTCAATCAGTTGAAATAAAAACTCTCGGATGGGCTTTAAGTCACTATCATAGATAGTTGCAATCCAATTTCGTTCCGATTTTGTCCAGGACGAGTAAAATTTATTTCGAAATATAACTAGAACGTATGGGGGGACACGCTTTTAAAAAGCAGTAAAGAGAAGCATTGTTCAGAGTGACAGAAATATTAAATGCGCCAGAAAATCTTACAACAGAAAGAGAAAAATCCTGCCATTTTATTAATTTTTTTCTTATGTTACACAGTTCTATTAAGAAAATTATAAAAAATGTTTGCTGTTTATTTATTTTTAAATTGAAATATTTTATGTGTCCTAACAACTTTCTTTATGGTAGTTAATTATTTTTTTTTATTTATATTTTTTTTTATTTCTTCTCTCTCTCTCTTAATATCATTAGTTAAGGTATCCAAACATAATTCATTAATTAATTCACAAATGCACACACTCCGGGGCGCATTACATATTACCTAATCAGTGAAGACATTGTGATCATATACACCGCCGACTGTTATGCGGCTATGTAATAAATACAAATAAAAAAAAAATAAATAACTCACAGACAATAAAAAAAACTACAATATGCATTAGCATTTAAAAGCTATTATCACGCTCGCTGCCATAAAAACAGGTGAAATGGAATGAAGCCAAAAATCAAGAGGAGGGGAGAAAACCAAACTCCAAAACGGATGAGCCTGAAATTTATTGTTACACGCCATTTTATTGATTTGTAAATTAGTCAGCTGACTTAGCTAATGCATACAGGTATATCACTTACAATAAGTTTATACAGATAAACAAGAAATAGCAACAAAACTAAAAATATTGAAAGCGCTTTAGGTGATATCTCACGCTGACATAACAGTTCGCTTTACTGGCCTAAAAGTTGAGCAGATTAAGCTGGCTGATTGAGAAAGAAGCGGATAGAAAATTAAAAACTATTGTAACAGCAAACCGAATGTAAAGTTTTAGTGGCCAAATGCAGGTTATGAGATTGCGATAACAATTTAGATTAAGTAATAGGTGTCCTCATATTTGATATGAATTGTTACTAAACAAAAGGGTATGGCCGGATGTATACGGAAGTATTGGGCATTGCTTCGAGCGCAACAAAGGCATATGTTTGGCTTTTCTAGATATATGTACATAAATGTTTCTTAAGATAGTATTATAGACAACTACTGATTTGCACCTTTAGTAAGTGGCTTTAAAATAATCTGTTATTAGTTTTAGTACCATAACCGCGGATAATTTATAGGGTTAGTCTTTCGGTGAGCACTAACTGATGCCATGGAAGCTCAACTTTTCAAGACTGTCGGCCAATCCGACCCTCATTGGTTCTCGCTAAGGTGATGAGATGCTTAAAGGCACGCAGAGTGAACTTCAGCAGAAAGCCCCATTATTACTATGGTAAAAGGATAATATTATATAATTATGAATCAAGAAATTAAGCCCTAGCGACTAATGCCATCATCTTCTTAACTATTTCCATTTAGGTTATTGGTATTATTTATACAAGTACTTACATTTCTTATATGATTCTTTTGTGTACCATGGCAAGAACTTAAAATGTTATCAAGTAATTTTTTTTTTTAGCATAGGCAGTCATTCGTTACTTGAAGCGTTGAAAAAATGTAAAGGTCGCCTGCGTAAATTACGTGGATAAAAATCAGTCTTATTAGAAAAAATGTCCGTTATGGAGCTGACCTTTGAGGAATGCCCTTTCGACTGGCTATGTCCGCGTATGTCAAAGAGTATTTTCAATTTAATAAGTATTGATAGTTGTATAGCAGAAGTAAGTATAGAGTTTAAAAAAATTTGGGCGGACTTTCCAGGTCATTAGTTATTAGATTTTCCATGGATCAACACATTGCCACCATTGGAATCATTGAGTACCTGACTTTTCTGCCCTTCTTTGAAGAGCCGAATAGCACTCAGAATTTCCACTGTCAGTGTGCTACATTTGCTGCGAATTTTTTGGTTTCGAGTGTCATGAGAACGAGTAAAATCCGTTCTCTCAAACTAAAGGATATTTTCAGATTTACCAAAGAATCTGGACAGTTCTCACAAGACTATCAACCTCTATTTATTATTCCATTATTTTTCCTTCTGTTACTTCTTTCTTTTCCTGCTTGACTATCTACCCTTTCACTTTCCAGAGCTTAAAATCCAATGGACTTTTTAGACTGATTGTTTTAGGAGTCTTTCGGAGCTTCTTCGCTCGACTTTTTCAATTTCATTTCAGCTATTGGATAAATGTAATAATTGAAGTATTTTATTAATGTAATCCACTCAGTCAAAAGCCTTTTCCGTGTCTACTGCATTACTGCGAACTTTAAGCGAAATGGAATTTGCTATTGTATTTGTTTGAAAGAGGATTGCCGATTTGCCAGAACAACGTAATCATTTTCTGCATGAGATTCGCAGGCCAAGGGCGATATCCTTCCGTGCTGTGTTTAGGTTTCCTAGGCACTGCAATATTTAAGTTAATTAGCTGGTAATGGCAATACGACTACTCCAATATGATTGCTGTAATACTACTTTTAACGATTATCCACTGAGAAGAAAAAAAAGTGGCAGGTAAATCACTTCAACGATTCCTTCTGACTGCTAATGCAAAGTAAAGAGTAACGCGTGGAATTTTGAGTTTTATAAACTTTTCACACTGAACGAATTTACCTCAATCTCTTTTGGAAATGCAAATCCTGCATTCTAAAATATATTTCCTCCCATCTTCCTTCCTTTCATGAAATTTCTAAAATGATTTGAAATGAAAAATATTCGTTACGCAATACATATATATAACTTCTACATTTGTATGATAATAAACTTTATCTGATGCTGTTAACGGCATACGTTAGTGGCCATGGAAATGATACCAAGGTAAACGTTAACTTTTACTTCCTTGTACGATTATACGTTGTCGCATAAATTACGACCTCATTTGAATTTCTTTGAATGTCTTATTTCATATGAATTTACGCCTTTAATATGTTCATATAGAAATGTTAAGTCTTAGTGTTAGCTATGAAAATATGGGTTTGGCCATAGAAATATTTGGTGAAATAATTCGCTTTATTTTGCATCCCTTATTTCCGCCATTGAAATGAATGATTGAGCAGTTGATATCACTGAATGGGCCGATTGAATTAAAAATCGCTTGAGCGACAGACAACTCACAGAATTAAAAATTAATAATTAAATAAAACTAAGCAAAATATAGAGTTATTAATTAGATTTTAAATTAATTAAATATTTTCCAAAAATTCCTGTTCTATTATACCGCGGTATCATTAGCTATGCTGAAATACTCAGTCTTTCCATATAAAACCGATAGGCTTAGTTCTTCACTCAATAACCAATATACATTTAAAATGCGTCAAACCTCATTAGTTGTAAAAGTTTGGTGTGCAACATCCTATCTGCAGAGTGCTGCCACGTATTTGCTTTCAAAAAAAAATGAGTTATGTAGCTAGCAAAAAGAGAAATATTTATTAAACATTTTTACAAGTGTATTTAAGAAAACATTAATACAAAACCAGTAACTTTCCAGTGTTGCCACCTAATTTTTATGAAAAAAATGGGCGCTTGAATTAAATACTGTGATGTAAATACCACACGAAAGGTGTTTATAACAACTTTAATAAAAAGTATTTTAATGAGGTTGCCACCTAAATTTTAAAGTTATATTCGAATTTAATTAATAAACTTAAATAAATAATATACTATAATATGGGTATCTAGTGAAAGGGGCTTGAAAATAAAAAAATATTTTTTAGTGATGTTGCCACTTATTTTTTAATGGAGAATAGAAATTAATTAAAAAACCGGGTTACATAATAAAAGATGAATATCAACCGAAAGTTGCTTGAGAATAATAACTTATTTTTAAGTGATGTTGTCACTTGTTTTTTAATGGAACATGGAAATTAATTAAAAGAATGCCTTAAATATGGACTTCATGTAAAAGGGGCTTAAGAAAGCTTTAATGAAAATTTAAAAATATGTATTGAATCGCAGAGTCTGGTTGGATTGTGTTCTGGTTTATTCGATCAAGCAGGAAAAATGCGTGATTCAATGAATTGGCATAATTGACATTTAGTCTGTATAATATAGGTGATGCCAGATTTTGTGAGATATTATCCATTCACAGAAAAAACTATTTTTAAGTGATGTTGTCATCAAATTTCATAGACTACTTAAATTAATTACAAAAATTAATAATCTGCAAAGTAATATACAAAAATGTGAGAAAGCTGTAATTGAAAAATATTTATGAGTAGAGTTGCCGTTATTTTTTAATGGAAAGTT
>JAHLJT010004400.1:0-57500 GCA_031308135.1 Acheta domesticus
TTCAAAACTTTCAAAGCATTTTCTAATAAGAACACAAATATTGTGATATATAAGTTTCATACCATCGGAATCTGCCAAGTAGAAGCGTAGCGCAATTACTAAGGCGCTCGCTTAGCAATCAATGGTATCGCGTTCGAAACCCAACTCCTTCAAATTTCTAAGCATTTTTCTAATAGAACACAAATATTGTGATATATAAGTTTCATACCATCGGAATCTGCCAAGTAGAAGCGTAGCGCAATTACTAAGGCGCTGGCTTAGCAATCAATGGGTATCGCGTTCGAAACCCAACTCCTTCAAATTTCTAAGCATTTTTTCTAATAAGAACACAAATATTGTGATATATAAGTTTCAAACCATCGGAATCTGCCAAGTAGAAGCGTAGCGCAATTACTAAGGCGCTCGCTTAGCAATCAATGGGTATCGCGTTCGAAACCCAACTCCTTCAAATTTCTAAGCATTTTTTCTAATAAGAACACAAATATTGTGATATATAAGTTTCAAACCATCGGAATCTGCCAAGTAGAAGCGTAGCGCAATTACTAAGGCGCTGGCTTAGCAATCAATGGGTATCGCGTTCGAAACCCAACTCCTTCAAATTTCTAAGCATTTTTTCTAATAAGAACACAAATATTGTGATATATAAGTTTCAAACCATCGGAATCTGCCAAGTAGAAGCGTAGCGCAATTACTAAGGCGCTGGCTTAGCAATCAATGGGTATCGCGTTCGAAACCCAACTCCTTCAAATTTCTAAGCATTTTTTCTAATAAGAACACAAATATTGTGATATATAAGTTTCAAACCATCGGAATCTGCCAAGTAGAAGCGTAGCGCAATTACTAAGGCGCTGGCTTAGCAATCAATGGGTATCGCGTTCGAAACCCAACTCCTTCAAATTTCTAAGCATTTTTTCTAATAAGAACACAAATATTGTGATATATAAGTTTCAAACCATCGGAATCTGCCAAGTAGAAGCGTAGCGCAATTACTAAGGCGCTGGCTTAGCAATCAATGGGTATCGCGTTCGAAACCCAACTCCTTCAAATTTCTAAGCATTTTTTCTAATAAGAACACAAATATTGTGATATATAAGTTTCAAACCATCGGAATCTGCCAAGTAGAAGCGTAGCGCAATTACTAAGGCGCTGGCTTAGCAATCAATGGGTATCGCGTTCGAAACCCAACTCCTTCAAATTTCTAAGCATTTTTTCTAATAAGAACACAAATATTGTGATATATAAGTTTCAAACCATCGGAATCTGCCAAGTAGAAGCGTAGCGCAATTACTAAGGCGCTGGCTTAGCAATCAATGGGTATCGCGTTCGAAACCCAACTCCTTCAAATTTCTAAGCATTTTTTCTAATAAGAACACAAATATTGTGATATATAAGTTTCAAACCATCGGAATCTGCCAAGTAGAAGCGTAGCGCAATTACTAAGGCGCTGGCTTAGCAATCAATGGGTATCGCGTTCGAAACCCAACTCCTTCAAATTTCTAAGCATTTTTTCTAATAAGAACACAAATATTGTGATATATAAGTTTCAAACCATCGGAATCTGCCAAGTAGAAGCGTAGCGCAATTACTAAGGCGCTGGCTTAGCAATCAATGGGTATCGCGTTCGAAACCCAACTCCTTCAAATTTCTAAGCATTTTTTCTAATAAGAACACAAATATTGTGATATATAAGTTTCATACCATCGGAATCTGCCAAGTAGAAGCGTAGCGCAATTACTAAGGCGCTGGCTTAGCAATCAATGGGTATCGCGTTCGAAACCCAACTCCTTCAAATTTCTAAGCATTTTTTCTAATAAGAACACAAATATTGTGATATATAAGTTTCAAACCATCGGAATCTGCCAAGTAGAAGCGTAGCGCAATTACTAAGGCGCTGGCTTAGCAATCAATGGGTATCGCGTTCGAAACCCAACTCCTTCAAATTTCTAAGCATTTTTTCTAATAAGAACACAAATATTGTGATATATAAGTTTCAAACCATCGGAATCTGCCAAGTAGAAGCGTAGCGCAATTACTAAGGCGCTGGCTTAGCAATCAATGGGTATCGCGTTCGAAACCCAACTCCTTCAAATTTCTAAGCATTTTTTCTAATAAGAACACAAATATTGTGATATATAAGTTTCAAACCATCGGAATCTGCCAAGTAGAAGCGTAGCGCAATTACTAAGGCGCTGGCTTAGCAATCAATGGGTATCGCGTTCGAAACCCAACTCCTTCAAATTTCTAAGCATTTTTTCTAATAAGAACACAAATATTGTGATATATAAGTTTCAAACCATCGGAATCTGCCAAGTAGAAGCGTAGCGCAATTACTAAGGCGCTGGCTTAGCAATCAATGGGTATCGCGTTCGAAACCCAACTCCTTCAAATTTCTAAGCATTTTTTCTAATAAGAACACAAATATTGTGATATATAAGTTTCAAACCATCGGAATCTGCCAAGTAGAAGCGTAGCGCAATTACTAAGGCGCTGGCTTAGCAATCAATGGGTATCGCGTTCGAAACCCAACTCCTTCAAATTTCTAAGCATTTTTTCTAATAAGAACACAAATATTGTGATATATAAGTTTCAAACCATCGGAATCTGCCAAGTAGAAGCGTAGCGCAATTACTAAGGCGCTGGCTTAGCAATCAATGGGTATCGCGTTCGAAACCCAACTCCTTCAAATTTCTAAGCATTTTTTCTAATAAGAACACAAATATTGTGATATATAAGTTTCAAACCATCGGAATCTGCCAAGTAGAAGCGTAGCGCAATTACTAAGGCGCTGGCTTAGCAATCAATGGGTATCGCGTTCGAAACCCAACTCCTTCAAATTTCTAAGCATTTTTTCTAATAAGAACACAAATATTGTGATATATAAGTTTCAAACCATCGGAATCTGCCAAGTAGAAGCGTAGCGCAATTACTAAGGCGCTGGCTTAGCAATCAATGGGTATCGCGTTCGAAACCCAACTCCTTCAAATTTCTAAGCATTTTTTCTAATAAGAACACAAATATTGTGATATATAAGTTTCAAACCATCGGAATCTGCCAAGTAGAAGCGTAGCGCAATTACTAAGGCGCTGGCTTAGCAATCAATGGGTATCGCGTTCGAAACCCAACTCCTTCAAATTTCTAAGCATTTTTTCTAATAAGAACACAAATATTGTGATATATAAGTTTCAAACCATCGGAATCTGCCAAGTAGAAGCGTAGCGCAATTACTAAGGCGCTGGCTTAGCAATCAATGGGTATCGCGTTCGAAACCCAACTCCTTCAAATTTCTAAGCATTTTTTCTAATAAGAACACAAATATTGTGATATATAAGTTTCAAACCATCGGAATCTGCCAAGTAGAAGCGTAGCGCAATTACTAAGGCGCTGGCTTAGCAATCAATGGGTATCGCGTTCGAAACCCAACTCCTTCAAATTTCTAAGCATTTTTTCTAATAAGAACACAAATATTGTGATATATAAGTTTCAAACCATCGGAATCTGCCAAGTAGAAGCGTAGCGCAATTACTAAGGCGCTGGCTTAGCAATCAATGGGTATCGCGTTCGAAACCCAACTCCTTCAAATTTCTAAGCATTTTTTCTAATAAGAACACAAATATTGTGATATATAAGTTTCAAACCATCGGAATCTGCCAAGTAGAAGCGTAGCGCAATTACTAAGGCGCTGGCTTAGCAATCAATGGGTATCGCGTTCGAAACCCAACTCCTTCAAATTTCTAAGCATTTTTTCTAATAAGAACACAAATATTGTGATATATAAGTTTCAAACCATCGGAATCTGCCAAGTAGAAGCGTAGCGCAATTACTAAGGCGCTGGCTTAGCAATCAATGGGTATCGCGTTCGAAACCCAACTCCTTCAAATTTCTAAGCATTTTTTCTAATAAGAACACAAATATTGTGATATATAAGTTTCAAACCATCGGAATCTGCCAAGTAGAAGCGTAGCGCAATTACTAAGGCGCTGGCTTAGCAATCAATGGGTATCGCGTTCGAAACCCAACTCCTTCAAATTTCTAAGCATTTTTTCTAATAAGAACACAAATATTGTGATATATAAGTTTCAAACCATCGGAATCTGCCAAGTAGAAGCGTAGCGCAATTACTAAGGCGCTGGCTTAGCAATCAATGGGTATCGCGTTCGAAACCCAACTCCTTCAAATTTCTAAGCATTTTTTCTAATAAGAACACAAATATTGTGATATATAAGTTTCAAACCATCGGAATCTGCCAAGTAGAAGCGTAGCGCAATTACTAAGGCGCTGGCTTAGCAATCAATGGGTATCGCGTTCGAAACCCAACTCCTTCAAATTTCTAAGCATTTTTTCTAATAAGAACACAAATATTGTGATATATAAGTTTCAAACCATCGGAATCTGCCAAGTAGAAGCGTAGCGCAATTACTAAGGCGCTGGCTTAGCAATCAATGGGTATCGCGTTCGAAACCCAACTCCTTCAAATTTCTAAGCATTTTTTCTAATAAGAACACAAATATTGTGATATATAAGTTTCAAACCATCGGAATCTGCCAAGTAGAAGCGTAGCGCAATTACTAAGGCGCTGGCTTAGCAATCAATGGGTATCGCGTTCGAAACCCAACTCCTTCAAATTTCTAAGCATTTTTTCTAATAAGAACACAAATATTGTGATATATAAGTTTCAAACCATCGGAATCTGCCAAGTAGAAGCGTAGCGCAATTACTAAGGCGCTGGCTTAGCAATCAATGGGTATCGCGTTCGAAACCCAACTCCTTCAAATTTCTAAGCATTTTTTCTAATAAGAACACAAATATTGTGATATATAAGTTTCAAACCATCGGAATCTGCCAAGTAGAAGCGTAGCGCAATTACTAAGGCGCTGGCTTAGCAATCAATGGGTATCGCGTTCGAAACCCAACTCCTTCAAATTTCTAAGCATTTTTTCTAATAAGAACACAAATATTGTGATATATAAGTTTCAAACCATCGGAATCTGCCAAGTAGAAGCGTAGCGCAATTACTAAGGCGCTGGCTTAGCAATCAATGGGTATCGCGTTCGAAACCCAACTCCTTCAAATTTCTAAGCATTTTTTCTAATAAGAACACAAATATTGTGATATATAAGTTTCAAACCATCGGAATCTGCCAAGTAGAAGCGTAGCGCAATTACTAAGGCGCTGGCTTAGCAATCAATGGGTATCGCGTTCGAAACCCAACTCCTTCAAATTTCTAAGCATTTTTTCTAATAAGAACACAAATATTGTGATATATAAGTTTCAAACCATCGGAATCTGCCAAGTAGAAGCGTAGCGCAATTACTAAGGCGCTGGCTTAGCAATCAATGGGTATCGCGTTCGAAACCCAACTCCTTCAAATTTCTAAGCATTTTTTCTAATAAGAACACAAATATTGTGATATATAAGTTTCAAACCATCGGAATCTGCCAAGTAGAAGCGTAGCGCAATTACTAAGGCGCTGGCTTAGCAATCAATGGGTATCGCGTTCGAAACCCAACTCCTTCAAATTTCTAAGCATTTTTTCTAATAAGAACACAAATATTGTGATATATAAGTTTCAAACCATCGGAATCTGCCAAGTAGAAGCGTAGCGCAATTACTAAGGCGCTGGCTTAGCAATCAATGGGTATCGCGTTCGAAACCCAACTCCTTCAAATTTCTAAGCATTTTTTCTAATAAGAACACAAATATTGTGATATATAAGTTTCAAACCATCGGAATCTGCCAAGTAGAAGCGTAGCGCAATTACTAAGGCGCTGGCTTAGCAATCAATGGGTATCGCGTTCGAAACCCAACTCCTTCAAATTTCTAAGCATTTTTTCTAATAAGAACACAAATATTGTGATATATAAGTTTCAAACCATCGGAATCTGCCAAGTAGAAGCGTAGCGCAATTACTAAGGCGCTGGCTTAGCAATCAATGGGTATCGCGTTCGAAACCCAACTCCTTCAAATTTCTAAGCATTTTTTCTAATAAGAACACAAATATTGTGATATATAAGTTTCAAACCATCGGAATCTGCCAAGTAGAAGCGTAGCGCAATTACTAAGGCGCTGGCTTAGCAATCAATGGGTATCGCGTTCGAAACCCAACTCCTTCAAATTTCTAAGCATTTTTTCTAATAAGAACACAAATATTGTGATATATAAGTTTCAAACCATCGGAATCTGCCAAGTAGAAGCGTAGCGCAATTACTAAGGCGCTGGCTTAGCAATCAATGGGTATCGCGTTCGAAACCCAACTCCTTCAAATTTCTAAGCATTTTTTCTAATAAGAACACAAATATTGTGATATATAAGTTTCAAACCATCGGAATCTGCCAAGTAGAAGCGTAGCGCAATTACTAAGGCGCTGGCTTAGCAATCAATGGGTATCGCGTTCGAAACCCAACTCCTTCAAATTTCTAAGCATTTTTTCTAATAAGAACACAAATATTGTGATATATAAGTTTCAAACCATCGGAATCTGCCAAGTAGAAGCGTAGCGCAATTACTAAGGCGCTGGCTTAGCAATCAATGGGTATCGCGTTCGAAACCCAACTCCTTCAAATTTCTAAGCATTTTTTCTAATAAGAACACAAATATTGTGATATATAAGTTTCAAACCATCGGAATCTGCCAAGTAGAAGCGTAGCGCAATTACTAAGGCGCTGGCTTAGCAATCAATGGGTATCGCGTTCGAAACCCAACTCCTTCAAATTTCTAAGCATTTTTTCTAATAAGAACACAAATATTGTGATATATAAGTTTCAAACCATCGGAATCTGCCAAGTAGAAGCGTAGCGCAATTACTAAGGCGCTGGCTTAGCAATCAATGGGTATCGCGTTCGAAACCCAACTCCTTCAAATTTCTAAGCATTTTTTCTAATAAGAACACAAATATTGTGATATATAAGTTTCAAACCATCGGAATCTGCCAAGTAGAAGCGTAGCGCAATTACTAAGGCGCTGGCTTAGCAATCAATGGGTATCGCGTTCGAAACCCAACTCCTTCAAATTTCTAAGCATTTTTTCTAATAAGAACACAAATATTGTGATATATAAGTTTCAAACCATCGGAATCTGCCAAGTAGAAGCGTAGCGCAATTACTAAGGCGCTGGCTTAGCAATCAATGGGTATCGCGTTCGAAACCCAACTCCTTCAAATTTCTAAGCATTTTTTCTAATAAGAACACAAATATTGTGATATATAAGTTTCAAACCATCGGAATCTGCCAAGTAGAAGCGTAGCGCAATTACTAAGGCGCTGGCTTAGCAATCAATGGGTATCGCGTTCGAAACCCAACTCCTTCAAATTTCTAAGCATTTTTTCTAATAAGAACACAAATATTGTGATATATAAGTTTCAAACCATCGGAATCTGCCAAGTAGAAGCGTAGCGCAATTACTAAGGCGCTGGCTTAGCAATCAATGGGTATCGCGTTCGAAACCCAACTCCTTCAAATTTCTAAGCATTTTTTCTAATAAGAACACAAATATTGTGATATATAAGTTTCAAACCATCGGAATCTGCCAAGTAGAAGCGTAGCGCAATTACTAAGGCGCTGGCTTAGCAATCAATGGGTATCGCGTTCGAAACCCAACTCCTTCAAATTTCTAAGCATTTTTTCTAATAAGAACACAAATATTGTGATATATAAGTTTCAAACCATCGGAATCTGCCAAGTAGAAGCGTAGCGCAATTACTAAGGCGCTGGCTTAGCAATCAATGGGTATCGCGTTCGAAACCCAACTCCTTCAAATTTCTAAGCATTTTTTCTAATAAGAACACAAATATTGTGATATATAAGTTTCAAACCATCGGAATCTGCCAAGTAGAAGCGTAGCGCAATTACTAAGGCGCTGGCTTAGCAATCAATGGGTATCGCGTTCGAAACCCAACTCCTTCAAATTTCTAAGCATTTTTTCTAATAAGAACACAAATATTGTGATATATAAGTTTCAAACCATCGGAATCTGCCAAGTAGAAGCGTAGCGCAATTACTAAGGCGCTGGCTTAGCAATCAATGGGTATCGCGTTCGAAACCCAACTCCTTCAAATTTCTAAGCATTTTTTCTAATAAGAACACAAATATTGTGATATATAAGTTTCAAACCATCGGAATCTGCCAAGTAGAAGCGTAGCGCAATTACTAAGGCGCTGGCTTAGCAATCAATGGGTATCGCGTTCGAAACCCAACTCCTTCAAATTTCTAAGCATTTTTTCTAATAAGAACACAAATATTGTGATATATAAGTTTCAAACCATCGGAATCTGCCAAGTAGAAGCGTAGCGCAATTACTAAGGCGCTGGCTTAGCAATCAATGGGTATCGCGTTCGAAACCCAACTCCTTCAAATTTCTAAGCATTTTTTCTAATAAGAACACAAATATTGTGATATATAAGTTTCAAACCATCGGAATCTGCCAAGTAGAAGCGTAGCGCAATTACTAAGGCGCTGGCTTAGCAATCAATGGGTATCGCGTTCGAAACCCAACTCCTTCAAATTTCTAAGCATTTTTTCTAATAAGAACACAAATATTGTGATATATAAGTTTCAAACCATCGGAATCTGCCAAGTAGAAGCGTAGCGCAATTACTAAGGCGCTGGCTTAGCAATCAATGGGTATCGCGTTCGAAACCCAACTCCTTCAAATTTCTAAGCATTTTTTCTAATAAGAACACAAATATTGTGATATATAAGTTTCAAACCATCGGAATCTGCCAAGTAGAAGCGTAGCGCAATTACTAAGGCGCTGGCTTAGCAATCAATGGGTATCGCGTTCGAAACCCAACTCCTTCAAATTTCTAAGCATTTTTTCTAATAAGAACACAAATATTGTGATATATAAGTTTCAAACCATCGGAATCTGCCAAGTAGAAGCGTAGCGCAATTACTAAGGCGCTGGCTTAGCAATCAATGGGTATCGCGTTCGAAACCCAACTCCTTCAAATTTCTAAGCATTTTTTCTAATAAGAACACAAATATTGTGATATATAAGTTTCAAACCATCGGAATCTGCCAAGTAGAAGCGTAGCGCAATTACTAAGGCGCTGGCTTAGCAATCAATGGGTATCGCGTTCGAAACCCAACTCCTTCAAATTTCTAAGCATTTTTTCTAATAAGAACACAAATATTGTGATATATAAGTTTCAAACCATCGGAATCTGCCAAGTAGAAGCGTAGCGCAATTACTAAGGCGCTGGCTTAGCAATCAATGGGTATCGCGTTCGAAACCCAACTCCTTCAAATTTCTAAGCATTTTTTCTAATAAGAACACAAATATTGTGATATATAAGTTTCAAACCATCGGAATCTGCCAAGTAGAAGCGTAGCGCAATTACTAAGGCGCTGGCTTAGCAATCAATGGGTATCGCGTTCGAAACCCAACTCCTTCAAATTTCTAAGCATTTTTTCTAATAAGAACACAAATATTGTGATATATAAGTTTCAAACCATCGGAATCTGCCAAGTAGAAGCGTAGCGCAATTACTAAGGCGCTGGCTTAGCAATCAATGGGTATCGCGTTCGAAACCCAACTCCTTCAAATTTCTAAGCATTTTTTCTAATAAGAACACAAATATTGTGATATATAAGTTTCAAACCATCGGAATCTGCCAAGTAGAAGCGTAGCGCAATTACTAAGGCGCTGGCTTAGCAATCAATGGGTATCGCGTTCGAAACCCAACTCCTTCAAATTTCTAAGCATTTTTTCTAATAAGAACACAAATATTGTGATATATAAGTTTCAAACCATCGGAATCTGCCAAGTAGAAGCGTAGCGCAATTACTAAGGCGCTGGCTTAGCAATCAATGGGTATCGCGTTCGAAACCCAACTCCTTCAAATTTCTAAGCATTTTTTCTAATAAGAACACAAATATTGTGATATATAAGTTTCAAACCATCGGAATCTGCCAAGTAGAAGCGTAGCGCAATTACTAAGGCGCTGGCTTAGCAATCAATGGGTATCGCGTTCGAAACCCAACTCCTTCAAATTTCTAAGCATTTTTTCTAATAAGAACACAAATATTGTGATATATAAGTTTCAAACCATCGGAATCTGCCAAGTAGAAGCGTAGCGCAATTACTAAGGCGCTGGCTTAGCAATCAATGGGTATCGCGTTCGAAACCCAACTCCTTCAAATTTCTAAGCATTTTTTCTAATAAGAACACAAATATTGTGATATATAAGTTTCAAACCATCGGAATCTGCCAAGTAGAAGCGTAGCGCAATTACTAAGGCGCTGGCTTAGCAATCAATGGGTATCGCGTTCGAAACCCAACTCCTTCAAATTTCTAAGCATTTTTTCTAATAAGAACACAAATATTGTGATATATAAGTTTCAAACCATCGGAATCTGCCAAGTAGAAGCGTAGCGCAATTACTAAGGCGCTGGCTTAGCAATCAATGGGTATCGCGTTCGAAACCCAACTCCTTCAAATTTCTAAGCATTTTTTCTAATAAGAACACAAATATTGTGATATATAAGTTTCAAACCATCGGAATCTGCCAAGTAGAAGCGTAGCGCAATTACTAAGGCGCTGGCTTAGCAATCAATGGGTATCGCGTTCGAAACCCAACTCCTTCAAATTTCTAAGCATTTTTTCTAATAAGAACACAAATATTGTGATATATAAGTTTCAAACCATCGGAATCTGCCAAGTAGAAGCGTAGCGCAATTACTAAGGCGCTGGCTTAGCAATCAATGGGTATCGCGTTCGAAACCCAACTCCTTCAAATTTCTAAGCATTTTTTCTAATAAGAACACAAATATTGTGATATATAAGTTTCAAACCATCGGAATCTGCCAAGTAGAAGCGTAGCGCAATTACTAAGGCGCTGGCTTAGCAATCAATGGGTATCGCGTTCGAAACCCAACTCCTTCAAATTTCTAAGCATTTTTTCTAATAAGAACACAAATATTGTGATATATAAGTTTCAAACCATCGGAATCTGCCAAGTAGAAGCGTAGCGCAATTACTAAGGCGCTGGCTTAGCAATCAATGGGTATCGCGTTCGAAACCCAACTCCTTCAAATTTCTAAGCATTTTTTCTAATAAGAACACAAATATTGTGATATATAAGTTTCAAACCATCGGAATCTGCCAAGTAGAAGCGTAGCGCAATTACTAAGGCGCTGGCTTAGCAATCAATGGGTATCGCGTTCGAAACCCAACTCCTTCAAATTTCTAAGCATTTTTTCTAATAAGAACACAAATATTGTGATATATAAGTTTCAAACCATCGGAATCTGCCAAGTAGAAGCGTAGCGCAATTACTAAGGCGCTGGCTTAGCAATCAATGGGTATCGCGTTCGAAACCCAACTCCTTCAAATTTCTAAGCATTTTTTCTAATAAGAACACAAATATTGTGATATATAAGTTTCAAACCATCGGAATCTGCCAAGTAGAAGCGTAGCGCAATTACTAAGGCGCTGGCTTAGCAATCAATGGGTATCGCGTTCGAAACCCAACTCCTTCAAATTTCTAAGCATTTTTTCTAATAAGAACACAATATTGTGATATATAAGTTTCAAACCATCGGAATCTGCCAAGTAGAAGCGTAGCGCAATTACTAAGGCGCTGGCTTAGCAATCAATGGGTATCGCGTTCGAAACCCAACTCCTTCAAATTTCTAAGCATTTTTTTCTAATAAGAACACAAATATTGTGATATATAGTTTCAAACCATCGGAATCTGCCAAGTAGAAGCGTAGCGCAATTACTAAGGCGCTGGCTTAGGCAATCAATGGGTATCGCGTTCGAAACCCAACTCCTTCAAATTTCTAAGCATTTTTTTCTAATAAGAACACAAATTTGTGATATATAAGTTTCAAACCATCGGAATCTGCCAAGTAGAAGCGTAGCGCAATTACTAAGGCGCTGGCTTAGCAATCAATGGGTATCGCGTTCGAAACCCAACTCCTTCAAATTTCTAAGCATTTTTTCTAATAAGAACACAAATATTGTGATATATAAGTTTCAAACCATCGGAATCTGCCAAGTAGAAGCGTAGCGCAATTACTAAGGCGCTGGCTTAGCAATCAATGGTATCGGTTCGAAACCCAACTCCTTCAAATTTCTAAGCATTTTTTCTAATAAGAACACAAATATTGTGATATATAAGTTTCAAACCATCGGAATCTGCCAAGTAGAAGCGTAGCGCAATTACTAAGGCGCTGGCTTAGCAATCAATGGGTATCGCGTTCGAAACCCAACTCCTTCAAATTTCTAAGCATTTTTTCTAATAAGAACACAAATATTGTGATATATAAGTTTCAAACCATCGGAATATGCCAAGTAGAAGCGTAGCGCAATTACTAAGGCGCTGGCTTAGCAATCAATGGGTATCGCGTTCGAACCCAACTCCTTCAAATTTCTAAGCATTTTTTCTAATAAGAACACAATATTGTGATATATAAGTTTCATACCATCGGAATCTGCCAAGTAGAAGCGTAGCGCAATTACTAAGCGCTGGCTTAGCAATCAATGGGTATCGGCGTTCGAAACCCAACTCCGTCAAATGTTCTGAAGCATTTTTTCTAATAAGAACACAAATATTGTGATATAATAAGTTTCAAACCATCGGAATCTGCAAGTAGAAGCGTTAGCGCAATTACTAAAGGCGCTGGCTTAGCAATGCAATGGTATCGTCGTTCGAAACCCAATCCTTCAAATTTCTAAGCATTTTTCTAATAAGAACACAAATATTGTGATATAAGTTTCATACCATCGGAATCTGCCAAGTAGAAAGCGTAGGGCAATACTAAGGCGCTCGCTTAGCAATCAACGGTATCGCCGTTCGAAACCCAACTCCTATCACATTCGTAAGCATTTTTTCTAAATAAGAACACAAATATTGTGAATATAAAAGTTTCAAACCATCGGAATCTGCCAAGTAGAAGCGTAGCGCAATTACTAAGGCGCTGGCTTAGCAATCAATTGGTATCGGCGTTCGAAACCCAACTCCTTCAAATTTCTAATAATTTTTTCTAATAAGAACACAAATATTGTGATATATAAGTTTCAAACCATCGGAATCTGCCAAGTAGAAGCGTAGCGCAATTACTAAGGCGCTGGCTTAGCAATCAATGGGTATCGCGTTCGAAACCCAACTCCTTCAAATTTCTAAGCATTTTTTCTAATAAGAACACAAATATTGTGATATATAAGTTTCAAACCATCGGAATCTGCCAAGTAGAAGCGTAGCGCAATTACTAAGGCGCTGGCTTAGCAATCAATGGGTATCGCGTTCGAAACCCAACTCCTTCAAATTTCTAAGCATTTTTTCTAATAAGAACACAAATATTGTGATATATAAGTTTCAAACCATCGGAATCTGCCAAGTAGAAGCGTAGCGCAATTACTAAGGCGCTGGCTTAGCAATCAATGGGTATCGCGTTCGAAACCCAACTCCTTCAAATTTCTAAGCATTTTTTCTAATAAGAACACAAATATTGTGATATATAAGTTTCAAACCATCGGAATCTGCCAAGTAGAAGCGTAGCGCAATTACTAAGGCGCTGGCTTAGCAATCAATGGGTATCGCGTTCGAAACCCAACTCCTTCAAATTTCTAAGCATTTTTTCTAATAAGAACACAAATATTGTGATATATAAGTTTCAAACCATCGGAATCTGCCAAGTAGAAGCGTAGCGCAATTACTAAGGCGCTGGCTTAGCAATCAATGGGTATCGCGTTCGAAACCCAACTCCTTCAAATTTCTAAGCATTTTTTCTAATAAGAACACAAATATTGTGATATATAAGTTTCAAACCATCGGAATCTGCCAAGTAGAAGCGTAGCGCAATTACTAAGGCGCTGGCTTAGCAATCAATGGGTATCGCGTTCGAAACCCAACTCCTTCAAATTTCTAAGCATTTTTTCTAATAAGAACACAAATATTGTGATATATAAGTTTCAAACCATCGGAATCTGCCAAGTAGAAGCGTAGCGCAATTACTAAGGCGCTGGCTTAGCAATCAATGGGTATCGCGTTCGAAACCCAACTCCTTCAAATTTCTAAGCATTTTTTCTAATAAGAACACAAATATTGTGATATATAAGTTTCAAACCATCGGAATCTGCCAAGTAGAAGCGTAGCGCAATTACTAAGGCGCTGGCTTAGCAATCAATGGGTATCGCGTTCGAAACCCAACTCCTTCAAATTTCTAAGCATTTTTTCTAATAAGAACACAAATATTGTGATATATAAGTTTCAAACCATCGGAATCTGCCAAGTAGAAGCGTAGCGCAATTACTAAGGCGCTGGCTTAGCAATCAATGGGTATCGCGTTCGAAACCCAACTCCTTCAAATTTCTAAGCATTTTTTCTAATAAGAACACAAATATTGTGATATATAAGTTTCAAACCATCGGAATCTGCCAAGTAGAAGCGTAGCGCAATTACTAAGGCGCTGGCTTAGCAATCAATGGGTATCGCGTTCGAAACCCAACTCCTTCAAATTTCTAAGCATTTTTTCTAATAAGAACACAAATATTGTGATATATAAGTTTCAAACCATCGGAATCTGCCAAGTAGAAGCGTAGCGCAATTACTAAGGCGCTGGCTTAGCAATCAATGGGTATCGCGTTCGAAACCCAACTCCTTCAAATTTCTAAGCATTTTTTCTAATAAGAACACAAATATTGTGATATATAAGTTTCAAACCATCGGAATCTGCCAAGTAGAAGCGTAGCGCAATTACTAAGGCGCTGGCTTAGCAATCAATGGGTATCGCGTTCGAAACCCAACTCCTTCAAATTTCTAAGCATTTTTTCTAATAAGAACACAAATATTGTGATATATAAGTTTCAAACCATCGGAATCTGCCAAGTAGAAGCGTAGCGCAATTACTAAGGCGCTGGCTTAGCAATCAATGGGTATCGCGTTCGAAACCCAACTCCTTCAAATTTCTAAGCATTTTTTCTAATAAGAACACAAATATTGTGATATATAAGTTTCAAACCATCGGAATCTGCCAAGTAGAAGCGTAGCGCAATTACTAAGGCGCTGGCTTAGCAATCAATGGGTATCGCGTTCGAAACCCAACTCCTTCAAATTTCTAAGCATTTTTTCTAATAAGAACACAAATATTGTGATATATAAGTTTCAAACCATCGGAATCTGCCAAGTAGAAGCGTAGCGCAATTACTAAGGCGCTGGCTTAGCAATCAATGGGTATCGCGTTCGAAACCCAACTCCTTCAAATTTCTAAGCATTTTTTCTAATAAGAACACAAATATTGTGATATATAAGTTTCAAACCATCGGAATCTGCCAAGTAGAAGCGTAGCGCAATTACTAAGGCGCTGGCTTAGCAATCAATGGGTATCGCGTTCGAAACCCAACTCCTTCAAATTTCTAAGCATTTTTTCTAATAAGAACACAAATATTGTGATATATAAGTTTCAAACCATCGGAATCTGCCAAGTAGAAGCGTAGCGCAATTACTAAGGCGCTGGCTTAGCAATCAATGGGTATCGCGTTCGAAACCCAACTCCTTCAAATTTCTAAGCATTTTTTCTAATAAGAACACAAATATTGTGATATATAAGTTTCAAACCATCGGAATCTGCCAAGTAGAAGCGTAGCGCAATTACTAAGGCGCTGGCTTAGCAATCAATGGGTATCGCGTTCGAAACCCAACTCCTTCAAATTTCTAAGCATTTTTTCTAATAAGAACACAAATATTGTGATATATAAGTTTCAAACCATCGGAATCTGCCAAGTAGAAGCGTAGCGCAATTACTAAGGCGCTGGCTTAGCAATCAATGGGTATCGCGTTCGAAACCCAACTCCTTCAAATTTCTAAGCATTTTTTCTAATAAGAACACAAATATTGTGATATATAAGTTTCAAACCATCGGAATCTGCCAAGTAGAAGCGTAGCGCAATTACTAAGGCGCTGGCTTAGCAATCAATGGGTATCGCGTTCGAAACCCAACTCCTTCAAATTTCTAAGCATTTTTTCTAATAAGAACACAAATATTGTGATATATAAGTTTCAAACCATCGGAATCTGCCAAGTAGAAGCGTAGCGCAATTACTAAGGCGCTGGCTTAGCAATCAATGGGTATCGCGTTCGAAACCCAACTCCTTCAAATTTCTAAGCATTTTTTCTAATAAGAACACAAATATTGTGATATATAAGTTTCAAACCATCGGAATCTGCCAAGTAGAAGCGTAGCGCAATTACTAAGGCGCTGGCTTAGCAATCAATGGGTATCGCGTTCGAAACCCAACTCCTTCAAATTTCTAAGCATTTTTTCTAATAAGAACACAAATATTGTGATATATAAGTTTCAAACCATCGGAATCTGCCAAGTAGAAGCGTAGCGCAATTACTAAGGCGCTGGCTTAGCAATCAATGGGTATCGCGTTCGAAACCCAACTCCTTCAAATTTCTAAGCATTTTTTCTAATAAGAACACAAATATTGTGATATATAAGTTTCAAACCATCGGAATCTGCCAAGTAGAAGCGTAGCGCAATTACTAAGGCGCTGGCTTAGCAATCAATGGGTATCGCGTTCGAAACCCAACTCCTTCAAATTTCTAAGCATTTTTTCTAATAAGAACACAAATATTGTGATATATAAGTTTCAAACCATCGGAATCTGCCAAGTAGAAGCGTAGCGCAATTACTAAGGCGCTGGCTTAGCAATCAATGGGTATCGCGTTCGAAACCCAACTCCTTCAAATTTCTAAGCATTTTTTCTAATAAGAACACAAATATTGTGATATATAAGTTTCAAACCATCGGAATCTGCCAAGTAGAAGCGTAGCGCAATTACTAAGGCGCTGGCTTAGCAATCAATGGGTATCGCGTTCGAAACCCAACTCCTTCAAATTTCTAAGCATTTTTTCTAATAAGAACACAAATATTGTGATATATAAGTTTCAAACCATCGGAATCTGCCAAGTAGAAGCGTAGCGCAATTACTAAGGCGCTGGCTTAGCAATCAATGGGTATCGCGTTCGAAACCCAACTCCTTCAAATTTCTAAGCATTTTTTCTAATAAGAACACAAATATTGTGATATATAAGTTTCAAACCATCGGAATCTGCCAAGTAGAAGCGTAGCGCAATTACTAAGGCGCTGGCTTAGCAATCAATGGGTATCGCGTTCGAAACCCAACTCCTTCAAATTTCTAAGCATTTTTTCTAATAAGAACACAAATATTGTGATATATAAGTTTCAAACCATCGGAATCTGCCAAGTAGAAGCGTAGCGCAATTACTAAGGCGCTGGCTTAGCAATCAATGGGTATCGCGTTCGAAACCCAACTCCTTCAAATTTCTAAGCATTTTTTCTAATAAGAACACAAATATTGTGATATATAAGTTTCAAACCATCGGAATCTGCCAAGTAGAAGCGTAGCGCAATTACTAAGGCGCTGGCTTAGCAATCAATGGGTATCGCGTTCGAAACCCAACTCCTTCAAATTTCTAAGCATTTTTTCTAATAAGAACACAAATATTGTGATATATAAGTTTCAAACCATCGGAATCTGCCAAGTAGAAGCGTAGCGCAATTACTAAGGCGCTGGCTTAGCAATCAATGGGTATCGCGTTCGAAACCCAACTCCTTCAAATTTCTAAGCATTTTTTCTAATAAGAACACAAATATTGTGATATATAAGTTTCAAACCATCGGAATCTGCCAAGTAGAAGCGTAGCGCAATTACTAAGGCGCTGGCTTAGCAATCAATGGGTATCGCGTTCGAAACCCAACTCCTTCAAATTTCTAAGCATTTTTTCTAATAAGAACACAAATATTGTGATATATAAGTTTCAAACCATCGGAATCTGCCAAGTAGAAGCGTAGCGCAATTACTAAGGCGCTGGCTTAGCAATCAATGGGTATCGCGTTCGAAACCCAACTCCTTCAAATTTCTAAGCATTTTTTCTAATAAGAACACAAATATTGTGATATATAAGTTTCAAACCATCGGAATCTGCCAAGTAGAAGCGTAGCGCAATTACTAAGGCGCTGGCTTAGCAATCAATGGGTATCGCGTTCGAAACCCAACTCCTTCAAATTTCTAAGCATTTTTTCTAATAAGAACACAAATATTGTGATATATAAGTTTCAAACCATCGGAATCTGCCAAGTAGAAGCGTAGCGCAATTACTAAGGCGCTGGCTTAGCAATCAATGGGTATCGCGTTCGAAACCCAACTCCTTCAAATTTCTAAGCATTTTTTCTAATAAGAACACAAATATTGTGATATATAAGTTTCAAACCATCGGAATCTGCCAAGTAGAAGCGTAGCGCAATTACTAAGGCGCTGGCTTAGCAATCAATGGGTATCGCGTTCGAAACCCAACTCCTTCAAATTTCTAAGCATTTTTTCTAATAAGAACACAAATATTGTGATATATAAGTTTCAAACCATCGGAATCTGCCAAGTAGAAGCGTAGCGCAATTACTAAGGCGCTGGCTTAGCAATCAATGGGTATCGCGTTCGAAACCCAACTCCTTCAAATTTCTAAGCATTTTTTCTAATAAGAACACAAATATTGTGATATATAAGTTTCAAACCATCGGAATCTGCCAAGTAGAAGCGTAGCGCAATTACTAAGGCGCTGGCTTAGCAATCAATGGGTATCGCGTTCGAAACCCAACTCCTTCAAATTTCTAAGCATTTTTTCTAATAAGAACACAAATATTGTGATATATAAGTTTCAAACCATCGGAATCTGCCAAGTAGAAGCGTAGCGCAATTACTAAGGCGCTGGCTTAGCAATCAATGGGTATCGCGTTCGAAACCCAACTCCTTCAAATTTCTAAGCATTTTTTCTAATAAGAACACAAATATTGTGATATATAAGTTTCAAACCATCGGAATCTGCCAAGTAGAAGCGTAGCGCAATTACTAAGGCGCTGGCTTAGCAATCAATGGGTATCGCGTTCGAAACCCAACTCCTTCAAATTTCTAAGCATTTTTTCTAATAAGAACACAAATATTGTGATATATAAGTTTCAAACCATCGGAATCTGCCAAGTAGAAGCGTAGCGCAATTACTAAGGCGCTGGCTTAGCAATCAATGGGTATCGCGTTCGAAACCCAACTCCTTCAAATTTCTAAGCATTTTTTCTAATAAGAACACAAATATTGTGATATATAAGTTTCAAACCATCGGAATCTGCCAAGTAGAAGCGTAGCGCAATTACTAAGGCGCTGGCTTAGCAATCAATGGGTATCGCGTTCGAAACCCAACTCCTTCAAATTTCTAAGCATTTTTTCTAATAAGAACACAAATATTGTGATATATAAGTTTCAAACCATCGGAATCTGCCAAGTAGAAGCGTAGCGCAATTACTAAGGCGCTGGCTTAGCAATCAATGGGTATCGCGTTCGAAACCCAACTCCTTCAAATTTCTAAGCATTTTTTCTAATAAGAACACAAATATTGTGATATATAAGTTTCAAACCATCGGAATCTGCCAAGTAGAAGCGTAGCGCAATTACTAAGGCGCTGGCTTAGCAATCAATGGGTATCGCGTTCGAAACCCAACTCCTTCAAATTTCTAAGCATTTTTTCTAATAAGAACACAAATATTGTGATATATAAGTTTCAAACCATCGGAATCTGCCAAGTAGAAGCGTAGCGCAATTACTAAGGCGCTGGCTTAGCAATCAATGGGTATCGCGTTCGAAACCCAACTCCTTCAAATTTCTAAGCATTTTTTCTAATAAGAACACAAATATTGTGATATATAAGTTTCAAACCATCGGAATCTGCCAAGTAGAAGCGTAGCGCAATTACTAAGGCGCTGGCTTAGCAATCAATGGGTATCGCGTTCGAAACCCAACTCCTTCAAATTTCTAAGCATTTTTTCTAATAAGAACACAAATATTGTGATATATAAGTTTCAAACCATCGGAATCTGCCAAGTAGAAGCGTAGCGCAATTACTAAGGCGCTGGCTTAGCAATCAATGGGTATCGCGTTCGAAACCCAACTCCTTCAAATTTCTAAGCATTTTTTCTAATAAGAACACAAATATTGTGATATATAAGTTTCAAACCATCGGAATCTGCCAAGTAGAAGCGTAGCGCAATTACTAAGGCGCTGGCTTAGCAATCAATGGGTATCGCGTTCGAAACCCAACTCCTTCAAATTTCTAAGCATTTTTTCTAATAAGAACACAAATATTGTGATATATAAGTTTCAAACCATCGGAATCTGCCAAGTAGAAGCGTAGCGCAATTACTAAGGCGCTGGCTTAGCAATCAATGGGTATCGCGTTCGAAACCCAACTCCTTCAAATTTCTAAGCATTTTTTCTAATAAGAACACAAATATTGTGATATATAAGTTTCAAACCATCGGAATCTGCCAAGTAGAAGCGTAGCGCAATTACTAAGGCGCTGGCTTAGCAATCAATGGGTATCGCGTTCGAAACCCAACTCCTTCAAATTTCTAAGCATTTTTTCTAATAAGAACACAAATATTGTGATATATAAGTTTCAAACCATCGGAATCTGCCAAGTAGAAGCGTAGCGCAATTACTAAGGCGCTGGCTTAGCAATCAATGGGTATCGCGTTCGAAACCCAACTCCTTCAAATTTCTAAGCATTTTTTCTAATAAGAACACAAATATTGTGATATATAAGTTTCAAACCATCGGAATCTGCCAAGTAGAAGCGTAGCGCAATTACTAAGGCGCTGGCTTAGCAATCAATGGGTATCGCGTTCGAAACCCAACTCCTTCAAATTTCTAAGCATTTTTTCTAATAAGAACACAAATATTGTGATATATAAGTTTCAAACCATCGGAATCTGCCAAGTAGAAGCGTAGCGCAATTACTAAGGCGCTGGCTTAGCAATCAATGGGTATCGCGTTCGAAACCCAACTCCTTCAAATTTCTAAGCATTTTTTCTAATAAGAACACAAATATTGTGATATATAAGTTTCAAACCATCGGAATCTGCCAAGTAGAAGCGTAGCGCAATTACTAAGGCGCTGGCTTAGCAATCAATGGGTATCGCGTTCGAAACCCAACTCCTTCAAATTTCTAAGCATTTTTTCTAATAAGAACACAAATATTGTGATATATAAGTTTCAAACCATCGGAATCTGCCAAGTAGAAGCGTAGCGCAATTACTAAGGCGCTGGCTTAGCAATCAATGGGTATCGCGTTCGAAACCCAACTCCTTCAAATTTCTAAGCATTTTTTCTAATAAGAACACAAATATTGTGATATATAAGTTTCAAACCATCGGAATCTGCCAAGTAGAAGCGTAGCGCAATTACTAAGGCGCTGGCTTAGCAATCAATGGGTATCGCGTTCGAAACCCAACTCCTTCAAATTTCTAAGCATTTTTTCTAATAAGAACACAAATATTGTGATATATAAGTTTCAAACCATCGGAATCTGCCAAGTAGAAGCGTAGCGCAATTACTAAGGCGCTGGCTTAGCAATCAATGGGTATCGCGTTCGAAACCCAACTCCTTCAAATTTCTAAGCATTTTTTCTAATAAGAACACAAATATTGTGATATATAAGTTTCAAACCATCGGAATCTGCCAAGTAGAAGCGTAGCGCAATTACTAAGGCGCTGGCTTAGCAATCAATGGGTATCGCGTTCGAAACCCAACTCCTTCAAATTTCTAAGCATTTTTTCTAATAAGAACACAAATATTGTGATATATAAGTTTCAAACCATCGGAATCTGCCAAGTAGAAGCGTAGCGCAATTACTAAGGCGCTGGCTTAGCAATCAATGGGTATCGCGTTCGAAACCCAACTCCTTCAAATTTCTAAGCATTTTTTCTAATAAGAACACAAATATTGTGATATATAAGTTTCAAACCATCGGAATCTGCCAAGTAGAAGCGTAGCGCAATTACTAAGGCGCTGGCTTAGCAATCAATGGGTATCGCGTTCGAAACCCAACTCCTTCAAATTTCTAAGCATTTTTTCTAATAAGAACACAAATATTGTGATATATAAGTTTCAAACCATCGGAATCTGCCAAGTAGAAGCGTAGCGCAATTACTAAGGCGCTGGCTTAGCAATCAATGGGTATCGCGTTCGAAACCCAACTCCTTCAAATTTCTAAGCATTTTTTCTAATAAGAACACAAATATTGTGATATATAAGTTTCAAACCATCGGAATCTGCCAAGTAGAAGCGTAGCGCAATTACTAAGGCGCTGGCTTAGCAATCAATGGGTATCGCGTTCGAAACCCAACTCCTTCAAATTTCTAAGCATTTTTTCTAATAAGAACACAAATATTGTGATATATAAGTTTCAAACCATCGGAATCTGCCAAGTAGAAGCGTAGCGCAATTACTAAGGCGCTGGCTTAGCAATCAATGGGTATCGCGTTCGAAACCCAACTCCTTCAAATTTCTAAGCATTTTTTCTAATAAGAACACAAATATTGTGATATATAAGTTTCAAACCATCGGAATCTGCCAAGTAGAAGCGTAGCGCAATTACTAAGGCGCTGGCTTAGCAATCAATGGGTATCGCGTTCGAAACCCAACTCCTTCAAATTTCTAAGCATTTTTTCTAATAAGAACACAAATATTGTGATATATAAGTTTCAAACCATCGGAATCTGCCAAGTAGAAGCGTAGCGCAATTACTAAGGCGCTGGCTTAGCAATCAATGGGTATCGCGTTCGAAACCCAACTCCTTCAAATTTCTAAGCATTTTTTCTAATAAGAACACAAATATTGTGATATATAAGTTTCAAACCATCGGAATCTGCCAAGTAGAAGCGTAGCGCAATTACTAAGGCGCTGGCTTAGCAATCAATGGGTATCGCGTTCGAAACCCAACTCCTTCAAATTTCTAAGCATTTTTTCTAATAAGAACACAAATATTGTGATATATAAGTTTCAAACCATCGGAATCTGCCAAGTAGAAGCGTAGCGCAATTACTAAGGCGCTGGCTTAGCAATCAATGGGTATCGCGTTCGAAACCCAACTCCTTCAAATTTCTAAGCATTTTTTCTAATAAGAACACAAATATTGTGATATATAAGTTTCAAACCATCGGAATCTGCCAAGTAGAAGCGTAGCGCAATTACTAAGGCGCTGGCTTAGCAATCAATGGGTATCGCGTTCGAAACCCAACTCCTTCAAATTTCTAAGCATTTTTTCTAATAAGAACACAAATATTGTGATATATAAGTTTCAAACCATCGGAATCTGCCAAGTAGAAGCGTAGCGCAATTACTAAGGCGCTGGCTTAGCAATCAATGGGTATCGCGTTCGAAACCCAACTCCTTCAAATTTCTAAGCATTTTTTCTAATAAGAACACAAATATTGTGATATATAAGTTTCAAACCATCGGAATCTGCCAAGTAGAAGCGTAGCGCAATTACTAAGGCGCTGGCTTAGCAATCAATGGGTATCGCGTTCGAAACCCAACTCCTTCAAATTTCTAAGCATTTTTTCTAATAAGAACACAAATATTGTGATATATAAGTTTCAAACCATCGGAATCTGCCAAGTAGAAGCGTAGCGCAATTACTAAGGCGCTGGCTTAGCAATCAATGGGTATCGCGTTCGAAACCCAACTCCTTCAAATTTCTAAGCATTTTTTCTAATAAGAACACAAATATTGTGATATATAAGTTTCAAACCATCGGAATCTGCCAAGTAGAAGCGTAGCGCAATTACTAAGGCGCTGGCTTAGCAATCAATGGGTATCGCGTTCGAAACCCAACTCCTTCAAATTTCTAAGCATTTTTTCTAATAAGAACACAAATATTGTGATATATAAGTTTCAAACCATCGGAATCTGCCAAGTAGAAGCGTAGCGCAATTACTAAGGCGCTGGCTTAGCAATCAATGGGTATCGCGTTCGAAACCCAACTCCTTCAAATTTCTAAGCATTTTTTCTAATAAGAACACAAATATTGTGATATATAAGTTTCAAACCATCGGAATCTGCCAAGTAGAAGCGTAGCGCAATTACTAAGGCGCTGGCTTAGCAATCAATGGGTATCGCGTTCGAAACCCAACTCCTTCAAATTTCTAAGCATTTTTTCTAATAAGAACACAAATATTGTGATATATAAGTTTCAAACCATCGGAATCTGCCAAGTAGAAGCGTAGCGCAATTACTAAGGCGCTGGCTTAGCAATCAATGGGTATCGCGTTCGAAACCCAACTCCTTCAAATTTCTAAGCATTTTTTCTAATAAGAACACAAATATTGTGATATATAAGTTTCAAACCATCGGAATCTGCCAAGTAGAAGCGTAGCGCAATTACTAAGGCGCTGGCTTAGCAATCAATGGGTATCGCGTTCGAAACCCAACTCCTTCAAATTTCTAAGCATTTTTTCTAATAAGAACACAAATATTGTGATATATAAGTTTCAAACCATCGGAATCTGCCAAGTAGAAGCGTAGCGCAATTACTAAGGCGCTGGCTTAGCAATCAATGGGTATCGCGTTCGAAACCCAACTCCTTCAAATTTCTAAGCATTTTTTCTAATAAGAACACAAATATTGTGATATATAAGTTTCAAACCATCGGAATCTGCCAAGTAGAAGCGTAGCGCAATTACTAAGGCGCTGGCTTAGCAATCAATGGGTATCGCGTTCGAAACCCAACTCCTTCAAATTTCTAAGCATTTTTTCTAATAAGAACACAAATATTGTGATATATAAGTTTCAAACCATCGGAATCTGCCAAGTAGAAGCGTAGCGCAATTACTAAGGCGCTGGCTTAGCAATCAATGGGTATCGCGTTCGAAACCCAACTCCTTCAAATTTCTAAGCATTTTTTCTAATAAGAACACAAATATTGTGATATATAAGTTTCAAACCATCGGAATCTGCCAAGTAGAAGCGTAGCGCAATTACTAAGGCGCTGGCTTAGCAATCAATGGGTATCGCGTTCGAAACCCAACTCCTTCAAATTTCTAAGCATTTTTTCTAATAAGAACACAAATATTGTGATATATAAGTTTCAAACCATCGGAATCTGCCAAGTAGAAGCGTAGCGCAATTACTAAGGCGCTGGCTTAGCAATCAATGGGTATCGCGTTCGAAACCCAACTCCTTCAAATTTCTAAGCATTTTTTCTAATAAGAACACAAATATTGTGATATATAAGTTTCAAACCATCGGAATCTGCCAAGTAGAAGCGTAGCGCAATTACTAAGGCGCTGGCTTAGCAATCAATGGGTATCGCGTTCGAAACCCAACTCCTTCAAATTTCTAAGCATTTTTTCTAATAAGAACACAAATATTGTGATATATAAGTTTCAAACCATCGGAATCTGCCAAGTAGAAGCGTAGCGCAATTACTAAGGCGCTGGCTTAGCAATCAATGGGTATCGCGTTCGAAACCCAACTCCTTCAAATTTCTAAGCATTTTTTCTAATAAGAACACAAATATTGTGATATATAAGTTTCAAACCATCGGAATCTGCCAAGTAGAAGCGTAGCGCAATTACTAAGGCGCTGGCTTAGCAATCAATGGGTATCGCGTTCGAAACCCAACTCCTTCAAATTTCTAAGCATTTTTTCTAATAAGAACACAAATATTGTGATATATAAGTTTCAAACCATCGGAATCTGCCAAGTAGAAGCGTAGCGCAATTACTAAGGCGCTGGCTTAGCAATCAATGGGTATCGCGTTCGAAACCCAACTCCTTCAAATTTCTAAGCATTTTTTCTAATAAGAACACAAATATTGTGATATATAAGTTTCAAACCATCGGAATCTGCCAAGTAGAAGCGTAGCGCAATTACTAAGGCGCTGGCTTAGCAATCAATGGGTATCGCGTTCGAAACCCAACTCCTTCAAATTTCTAAGCATTTTTTCTAATAAGAACACAAATATTGTGATATATAAGTTTCAAACCATCGGAATCTGCCAAGTAGAAGCGTAGCGCAATTACTAAGGCGCTGGCTTAGCAATCAATGGGTATCGCGTTCGAAACCCAACTCCTTCAAATTTCTAAGCATTTTTTCTAATAAGAACACAAATATTGTGATATATAAGTTTCAAACCATCGGAATCTGCCAAGTAGAAGCGTAGCGCAATTACTAAGGCGCTGGCTTAGCAATCAATGGGTATCGCGTTCGAAACCCAACTCCTTCAAATTTCTAAGCATTTTTTCTAATAAGAACACAAATATTGTGATATATAAGTTTCAAACCATCGGAATCTGCCAAGTAGAAGCGTAGCGCAATTACTAAGGCGCTGGCTTAGCAATCAATGGGTATCGCGTTCGAAACCCAACTCCTTCAAATTTCTAAGCATTTTTTCTAATAAGAACACAAATATTGTGATATATAAGTTTCAAACCATCGGAATCTGCCAAGTAGAAGCGTAGCGCAATTACTAAGGCGCTGGCTTAGCAATCAATGGGTATCGCGTTCGAAACCCAACTCCTTCAAATTTCTAAGCATTTTTTCTAATAAGAACACAAATATTGTGATATATAAGTTTCAAACCATCGGAATCTGCCAAGTAGAAGCGTAGCGCAATTACTAAGGCGCTGGCTTAGCAATCAATGGGTATCGCGTTCGAAACCCAACTCCTTCAAATTTCTAAGCATTTTTTCTAATAAGAACACAAATATTGTGATATATAAGTTTCAAACCATCGGAATCTGCCAAGTAGAAGCGTAGCGCAATTACTAAGGCGCTGGCTTAGCAATCAATGGGTATCGCGTTCGAAACCCAACTCCTTCAAATTTCTAAGCATTTTTTCTAATAAGAACACAAATATTGTGATATATAAGTTTCAAACCATCGGAATCTGCCAAGTAGAAGCGTAGCGCAATTACTAAGGCGCTGGCTTAGCAATCAATGGGTATCGCGTTCGAAACCCAACTCCTTCAAATTTCTAAGCATTTTTTCTAATAAGAACACAAATATTGTGATATATAAGTTTCAAACCATCGGAATCTGCCAAGTAGAAGCGTAGCGCAATTACTAAGGCGCTGGCTTAGCAATCAATGGGTATCGCGTTCGAAACCCAACTCCTTCAAATTTCTAAGCATTTTTTCTAATAAGAACACAAATATTGTGATATATAAGTTTCAAACCATCGGAATCTGCCAAGTAGAAGCGTAGCGCAATTACTAAGGCGCTGGCTTAGCAATCAATGGGTATCGCGTTCGAAACCCAACTCCTTCAAATTTCTAAGCATTTTTTCTAATAAGAACACAAATATTGTGATATATAAGTTTCAAACCATCGGAATCTGCCAAGTAGAAGCGTAGCGCAATTACTAAGGCGCTGGCTTAGCAATCAATGGGTATCGCGTTCGAAACCCAACTCCTTCAAATTTCTAAGCATTTTTTCTAATAAGAACACAAATATTGTGATATATAAGTTTCAAACCATCGGAATCTGCCAAGTAGAAGCGTAGCGCAATTACTAAGGCGCTGGCTTAGCAATCAATGGGTATCGCGTTCGAAACCCAACTCCTTCAAATTTCTAAGCATTTTTTCTAATAAGAACACAAATATTGTGATATATAAGTTTCAAACCATCGGAATCTGCCAAGTAGAAGCGTAGCGCAATTACTAAGGCGCTGGCTTAGCAATCAATGGGTATCGCGTTCGAAACCCAACTCCTTCAAATTTCTAAGCATTTTTTCTAATAAGAACACAAATATTGTGATATATAAGTTTCAAACCATCGGAATCTGCCAAGTAGAAGCGTAGCGCAATTACTAAGGCGCTGGCTTAGCAATCAATGGGTATCGCGTTCGAAACCCAACTCCTTCAAATTTCTAAGCATTTTTTCTAATAAGAACACAAATATTGTGATATATAAGTTTCAAACCATCGGAATCTGCCAAGTAGAAGCGTAGCGCAATTACTAAGGCGCTGGCTTAGCAATCAATGGGTATCGCGTTCGAAACCCAACTCCTTCAAATTTCTAAGCATTTTTTCTAATAAGAACACAAATATTGTGATATATAAGTTTCAAACCATCGGAATCTGCCAAGTAGAAGCGTAGCGCAATTACTAAGGCGCTGGCTTAGCAATCAATGGGTATCGCGTTCGAAACCCAACTCCTTCAAATTTCTAAGCATTTTTTCTAATAAGAACACAAATATTGTGATATATAAGTTTCAAACCATCGGAATCTGCCAAGTAGAAGCGTAGCGCAATTACTAAGGCGCTGGCTTAGCAATCAATGGGTATCGCGTTCGAAACCCAACTCCTTCAAATTTCTAAGCATTTTTTCTAATAAGAACACAAATATTGTGATATATAAGTTTCAAACCATCGGAATCTGCCAAGTAGAAGCGTAGCGCAATTACTAAGGCGCTGGCTTAGCAATCAATGGGTATCGCGTTCGAAACCCAACTCCTTCAAATTTCTAAGCATTTTTTCTAATAAGAACACAAATATTGTGATATATAAGTTTCAAACCATCGGAATCTGCCAAGTAGAAGCGTAGCGCAATTACTAAGGCGCTGGCTTAGCAATCAATGGGTATCGCGTTCGAAACCCAACTCCTTCAAATTTCTAAGCATTTTTTCTAATAAGAACACAAATATTGTGATATATAAGTTTCAAACCATCGGAATCTGCCAAGTAGAAGCGTAGCGCAATTACTAAGGCGCTGGCTTAGCAATCAATGGGTATCGCGTTCGAAACCCAACTCCTTCAAATTTCTAAGCATTTTTTCTAATAAGAACACAAATATTGTGATATATAAGTTTCAAACCATCGGAATCTGCCAAGTAGAAGCGTAGCGCAATTACTAAGGCGCTGGCTTAGCAATCAATGGGTATCGCGTTCGAAACCCAACTCCTTCAAATTTCTAAGCATTTTTTCTAATAAGAACACAAATATTGTGATATATAAGTTTCAAACCATCGGAATCTGCCAAGTAGAAGCGTAGCGCAATTACTAAGGCGCTGGCTTAGCAATCAATGGGTATCGCGTTCGAAACCCAACTCCTTCAAATTTCTAAGCATTTTTTCTAATAAGAACACAAATATTGTGATATATAAGTTTCAAACCATCGGAATCTGCCAAGTAGAAGCGTAGCGCAATTACTAAGGCGCTGGCTTAGCAATCAATGGGTATCGCGTTCGAAACCCAACTCCTTCAAATTTCTAAGCATTTTTTCTAATAAGAACACAAATATTGTGATATATAAGTTTCAAACCATCGGAATCTGCCAAGTAGAAGCGTAGCGCAATTACTAAGGCGCTGGCTTAGCAATCAATGGGTATCGCGTTCGAAACCCAACTCCTTCAAATTTCTAAGCATTTTTTCTAATAAGAACACAAATATTGTGATATATAAGTTTCAAACCATCGGAATCTGCCAAGTAGAAGCGTAGCGCAATTACTAAGGCGCTGGCTTAGCAATCAATGGGTATCGCGTTCGAAACCCAACTCCTTCAAATTTCTAAGCATTTTTTCTAATAAGAACACAAATATTGTGATATATAAGTTTCAAACCATCGGAATCTGCCAAGTAGAAGCGTAGCGCAATTACTAAGGCGCTGGCTTAGCAATCAATGGGTATCGCGTTCGAAACCCAACTCCTTCAAATTTCTAAGCATTTTTTCTAATAAGAACACAAATATTGTGATATATAAGTTTCAAACCATCGGAATCTGCCAAGTAGAAGCGTAGCGCAATTACTAAGGCGCTGGCTTAGCAATCAATGGGTATCGCGTTCGAAACCCAACTCCTTCAAATTTCTAAGCATTTTTTCTAATAAGAACACAAATATTGTGATATATAAGTTTCAAACCATCGGAATCTGCCAAGTAGAAGCGTAGCGCAATTACTAAGGCGCTGGCTTAGCAATCAATGGGTATCGCGTTCGAAACCCAACTCCTTCAAATTTCTAAGCATTTTTTCTAATAAGAACACAAATATTGTGATATATAAGTTTCAAACCATCGGAATCTGCCAAGTAGAAGCGTAGCGCAATTACTAAGGCGCTGGCTTAGCAATCAATGGGTATCGCGTTCGAAACCCAACTCCTTCAAATTTCTAAGCATTTTTTCTAATAAGAACACAAATATTGTGATATATAAGTTTCAAACCATCGGAATCTGCCAAGTAGAAGCGTAGCGCAATTACTAAGGCGCTGGCTTAGCAATCAATGGGTATCGCGTTCGAAACCCAACTCCTTCAAATTTCTAAGCATTTTTTCTAATAAGAACACAAATATTGTGATATATAAGTTTCAAACCATCGGAATCTGCCAAGTAGAAGCGTAGCGCAATTACTAAGGCGCTGGCTTAGCAATCAATGGGTATCGCGTTCGAAACCCAACTCCTTCAAATTTCTAAGCATTTTTTCTAATAAGAACACAAATATTGTGATATATAAGTTTCAAACCATCGGAATCTGCCAAGTAGAAGCGTAGCGCAATTACTAAGGCGCTGGCTTAGCAATCAATGGGTATCGCGTTCGAAACCCAACTCCTTCAAATTTCTAAGCATTTTTTCTAATAAGAACACAAATATTGTGATATATAAGTTTCAAACCATCGGAATCTGCCAAGTAGAAGCGTAGCGCAATTACTAAGGCGCTGGCTTAGCAATCAATGGGTATCGCGTTCGAAACCCAACTCCTTCAAATTTCTAAGCATTTTTTCTAATAAGAACACAAATATTGTGATATATAAGTTTCAAACCATCGGAATCTGCCAAGTAGAAGCGTAGCGCAATTACTAAGGCGCTGGCTTAGCAATCAATGGGTATCGCGTTCGAAACCCAACTCCTTCAAATTTCTAAGCATTTTTTCTAATAAGAACACAAATATTGTGATATATAAGTTTCAAACCATCGGAATCTGCCAAGTAGAAGCGTAGCGCAATTACTAAGGCGCTGGCTTAGCAATCAATGGGTATCGCGTTCGAAACCCAACTCCTTCAAATTTCTAAGCATTTTTTCTAATAAGAACACAAATATTGTGATATATAAGTTTCAAACCATCGGAATCTGCCAAGTAGAAGCGTAGCGCAATTACTAAGGCGCTGGCTTAGCAATCAATGGGTATCGCGTTCGAAACCCAACTCCTTCAAATTTCTAAGCATTTTTTCTAATAAGAACACAAATATTGTGATATATAAGTTTCAAACCATCGGAATCTGCCAAGTAGAAGCGTAGCGCAATTACTAAGGCGCTGGCTTAGCAATCAATGGGTATCGCGTTCGAAACCCAACTCCTTCAAATTTCTAAGCATTTTTTCTAATAAGAACACAAATATTGTGATATATAAGTTTCAAACCATCGGAATCTGCCAAGTAGAAGCGTAGCGCAATTACTAAGGCGCTGGCTTAGCAATCAATGGGTATCGCGTTCGAAACCCAACTCCTTCAAATTTCTAAGCATTTTTTCTAATAAGAACACAAATATTGTGATATATAAGTTTCAAACCATCGGAATCTGCCAAGTAGAAGCGTAGCGCAATTACTAAGGCGCTGGCTTAGCAATCAATGGGTATCGCGTTCGAAACCCAACTCCTTCAAATTTCTAAGCATTTTTTCTAATAAGAACACAAATATTGTGATATATAAGTTTCAAACCATCGGAATCTGCCAAGTAGAAGCGTAGCGCAATTACTAAGGCGCTGGCTTAGCAATCAATGGGTATCGCGTTCGAAACCCAACTCCTTCAAATTTCTAAGCATTTTTTCTAATAAGAACACAAATATTGTGATATATAAGTTTCAAACCATCGGAATCTGCCAAGTAGAAGCGTAGCGCAATTACTAAGGCGCTGGCTTAGCAATCAATGGGTATCGCGTTCGAAACCCAACTCCTTCAAATTTCTAAGCATTTTTTCTAATAAGAACACAAATATTGTGATATATAAGTTTCAAACCATCGGAATCTGCCAAGTAGAAGCGTAGCGCAATTACTAAGGCGCTGGCTTAGCAATCAATGGGTATCGCGTTCGAAACCCAACTCCTTCAAATTTCTAAGCATTTTTTCTAATAAGAACACAAATATTGTGATATATAAGTTTCAAACCATCGGAATCTGCCAAGTAGAAGCGTAGCGCAATTACTAAGGCGCTGGCTTAGCAATCAATGGGTATCGCGTTCGAAACCCAACTCCTTCAAATTTCTAAGCATTTTTTCTAATAAGAACACAAATATTGTGATATATAAGTTTCAAACCATCGGAATCTGCCAAGTAGAAGCGTAGCGCAATTACTAAGGCGCTGGCTTAGCAATCAATGGGTATCGCGTTCGAAACCCAACTCCTTCAAATTTCTAAGCATTTTTTCTAATAAGAACACAAATATTGTGATATATAAGTTTCAAACCATCGGAATCTGCCAAGTAGAAGCGTAGCGCAATTACTAAGGCGCTGGCTTAGCAATCAATGGGTATCGCGTTCGAAACCCAACTCCTTCAAATTTCTAAGCATTTTTTCTAATAAGAACACAAATATTGTGATATATAAGTTTCAAACCATCGGAATCTGCCAAGTAGAAGCGTAGCGCAATTACTAAGGCGCTGGCTTAGCAATCAATGGGTATCGCGTTCGAAACCCAACTCCTTCAAATTTCTAAGCATTTTTTCTAATAAGAACACAAATATTGTGATATATAAGTTTCAAACCATCGGAATCTGCCAAGTAGAAGCGTAGCGCAATTACTAAGGCGCTGGCTTAGCAATCAATGGGTATCGCGTTCGAAACCCAACTCCTTCAAATTTCTAAGCATTTTTTCTAATAAGAACACAAATATTGTGATATATAAGTTTCAAACCATCGGAATCTGCCAAGTAGAAGCGTAGCGCAATTACTAAGGCGCTGGCTTAGCAATCAATGGGTATCGCGTTCGAAACCCAACTCCTTCAAATTTCTAAGCATTTTTTCTAATAAGAACACAAATATTGTGATATATAAGTTTCAAACCATCGGAATCTGCCAAGTAGAAGCGTAGCGCAATTACTAAGGCGCTGGCTTAGCAATCAATGGGTATCGCGTTCGAAACCCAACTCCTTCAAATTTCTAAGCATTTTTTCTAATAAGAACACAAATATTGTGATATATAAGTTTCAAACCATCGGAATCTGCCAAGTAGAAGCGTAGCGCAATTACTAAGGCGCTGGCTTAGCAATCAATGGGTATCGCGTTCGAAACCCAACTCCTTCAAATTTCTAAGCATTTTTTCTAATAAGAACACAAATATTGTGATATATAAGTTTCAAACCATCGGAATCTGCCAAGTAGAAGCGTAGCGCAATTACTAAGGCGCTGGCTTAGCAATCAATGGGTATCGCGTTCGAAACCCAACTCCTTCAAATTTCTAAGCATTTTTTCTAATAAGAACACAAATATTGTGATATATAAGTTTCAAACCATCGGAATCTGCCAAGTAGAAGCGTAGCGCAATTACTAAGGCGCTGGCTTAGCAATCAATGGGTATCGCGTTCGAAACCCAACTCCTTCAAATTTCTAAGCATTTTTTCTAATAAGAACACAAATATTGTGATATATAAGTTTCAAACCATCGGAATCTGCCAAGTAGAAGCGTAGCGCAATTACTAAGGCGCTGGCTTAGCAATCAATGGGTATCGCGTTCGAAACCCAACTCCTTCAAATTTCTAAGCATTTTTTCTAATAAGAACACAAATATTGTGATATATAAGTTTCAAACCATCGGAATCTGCCAAGTAGAAGCGTAGCGCAATTACTAAGGCGCTGGCTTAGCAATCAATGGGTATCGCGTTCGAAACCCAACTCCTTCAAATTTCTAAGCATTTTTTCTAATAAGAACACAAATATTGTGATATATAAGTTTCAAACCATCGGAATCTGCCAAGTAGAAGCGTAGCGCAATTACTAAGGCGCTGGCTTAGCAATCAATGGGTATCGCGTTCGAAACCCAACTCCTTCAAATTTCTAAGCATTTTTTCTAATAAGAACACAAATATTGTGATATATAAGTTTCAAACCATCGGAATCTGCCAAGTAGAAGCGTAGCGCAATTACTAAGGCGCTGGCTTAGCAATCAATGGGTATCGCGTTCGAAACCCAACTCCTTCAAATTTCTAAGCATTTTTTCTAATAAGAACACAAATATTGTGATATATAAGTTTCAAACCATCGGAATCTGCCAAGTAGAAGCGTAGCGCAATTACTAAGGCGCTGGCTTAGCAATCAATGGGTATCGCGTTCGAAACCCAACTCCTTCAAATTTCTAAGCATTTTTTCTAATAAGAACACAAATATTGTGATATATAAGTTTCAAACCATCGGAATCTGCCAAGTAGAAGCGTAGCGCAATTACTAAGGCGCTGGCTTAGCAATCAATGGGTATCGCGTTCGAAACCCAACTCCTTCAAATTTCTAAGCATTTTTTCTAATAAGAACACAAATATTGTGATATATAAGTTTCAAACCATCGGAATCTGCCAAGTAGAAGCGTAGCGCAATTACTAAGGCGCTGGCTTAGCAATCAATGGGTATCGCGTTCGAAACCCAACTCCTTCAAATTTCTAAGCATTTTTTCTAATAAGAACACAAATATTGTGATATATAAGTTTCAAACCATCGGAATCTGCCAAGTAGAAGCGTAGCGCAATTACTAAGGCGCTGGCTTAGCAATCAATGGGTATCGCGTTCGAAACCCAACTCCTTCAAATTTCTAAGCATTTTTTCTAATAAGAACACAAATATTGTGATATATAAGTTTCAAACCATCGGAATCTGCCAAGTAGAAGCGTAGCGCAATTACTAAGGCGCTGGCTTAGCAATCAATGGGTATCGCGTTCGAAACCCAACTCCTTCAAATTTCTAAGCATTTTTTCTAATAAGAACACAAATATTGTGATATATAAGTTTCAAACCATCGGAATCTGCCAAGTAGAAGCGTAGCGCAATTACTAAGGCGCTGGCTTAGCAATCAATGGGTATCGCGTTCGAAACCCAACTCCTTCAAATTTCTAAGCATTTTTTCTAATAAGAACACAAATATTGTGATATATAAGTTTCAAACCATCGGAATCTGCCAAGTAGAAGCGTAGCGCAATTACTAAGGCGCTGGCTTAGCAATCAATGGGTATCGCGTTCGAAACCCAACTCCTTCAAATTTCTAAGCATTTTTTCTAATAAGAACACAAATATTGTGATATATAAGTTTCAAACCATCGGAATCTGCCAAGTAGAAGCGTAGCGCAATTACTAAGGCGCTGGCTTAGCAATCAATGGGTATCGCGTTCGAAACCCAACTCCTTCAAATTTCTAAGCATTTTTTCTAATAAGAACACAAATATTGTGATATATAAGTTTCAAACCATCGGAATCTGCCAAGTAGAAGCGTAGCGCAATTACTAAGGCGCTGGCTTAGCAATCAATGGGTATCGCGTTCGAAACCCAACTCCTTCAAATTTCTAAGCATTTTTTCTAATAAGAACACAAATATTGTGATATATAAGTTTCAAACCATCGGAATCTGCCAAGTAGAAGCGTAGCGCAATTACTAAGGCGCTGGCTTAGCAATCAATGGGTATCGCGTTCGAAACCCAACTCCTTCAAATTTCTAAGCATTTTTTCTAATAAGAACACAAATATTGTGATATATAAGTTTCAAACCATCGGAATCTGCCAAGTAGAAGCGTAGCGCAATTACTAAGGCGCTGGCTTAGCAATCAATGGGTATCGCGTTCGAAACCCAACTCCTTCAAATTTCTAAGCATTTTTTCTAATAAGAACACAAATATTGTGATATATAAGTTTCAAACCATCGGAATCTGCCAAGTAGAAGCGTAGCGCAATTACTAAGGCGCTGGCTTAGCAATCAATGGGTATCGCGTTCGAAACCCAACTCCTTCAAATTTCTAAGCATTTTTTCTAATAAGAACACAAATATTGTGATATATAAGTTTCAAACCATCGGAATCTGCCAAGTAGAAGCGTAGCGCAATTACTAAGGCGCTGGCTTAGCAATCAATGGGTATCGCGTTCGAAACCCAACTCCTTCAAATTTCTAAGCATTTTTTCTAATAAGAACACAAATATTGTGATATATAAGTTTCAAACCATCGGAATCTGCCAAGTAGAAGCGTAGCGCAATTACTAAGGCGCTGGCTTAGCAATCAATGGGTATCGCGTTCGAAACCCAACTCCTTCAAATTTCTAAGCATTTTTTCTAATAAGAACACAAATATTGTGATATATAAGTTTCAAACCATCGGAATCTGCCAAGTAGAAGCGTAGCGCAATTACTAAGGCGCTGGCTTAGCAATCAATGGGTATCGCGTTCGAAACCCAACTCCTTCAAATTTCTAAGCATTTTTTCTAATAAGAACACAAATATTGTGATATATAAGTTTCAAACCATCGGAATCTGCCAAGTAGAAGCGTAGCGCAATTACTAAGGCGCTGGCTTAGCAATCAATGGGTATCGCGTTCGAAACCCAACTCCTTCAAATTTCTAAGCATTTTTTCTAATAAGAACACAAATATTGTGATATATAAGTTTCAAACCATCGGAATCTGCCAAGTAGAAGCGTAGCGCAATTACTAAGGCGCTGGCTTAGCAATCAATGGGTATCGCGTTCGAAACCCAACTCCTTCAAATTTCTAAGCATTTTTTCTAATAAGAACACAAATATTGTGATATATAAGTTTCAAACCATCGGAATCTGCCAAGTAGAAGCGTAGCGCAATTACTAAGGCGCTGGCTTAGCAATCAATGGGTATCGCGTTCGAAACCCAACTCCTTCAAATTTCTAAGCATTTTTTCTAATAAGAACACAAATATTGTGATATATAAGTTTCAAACCATCGGAATCTGCCAAGTAGAAGCGTAGCGCAATTACTAAGGCGCTGGCTTAGCAATCAATGGGTATCGCGTTCGAAACCCAACTCCTTCAAATTTCTAAGCATTTTTTCTAATAAGAACACAAATATTGTGATATATAAGTTTCAAACCATCGGAATCTGCCAAGTAGAAGCGTAGCGCAATTACTAAGGCGCTGGCTTAGCAATCAATGGGTATCGCGTTCGAAACCCAACTCCTTCAAATTTCTAAGCATTTTTTCTAATAAGAACACAAATATTGTGATATATAAGTTTCAAACCATCGGAATCTGCCAAGTAGAAGCGTAGCGCAATTACTAAGGCGCTGGCTTAGCAATCAATGGGTATCGCGTTCGAAACCCAACTCCTTCAAATTTCTAAGCATTTTTTCTAATAAGAACACAAATATTGTGATATATAAGTTTCAAACCATCGGAATCTGCCAAGTAGAAGCGTAGCGCAATTACTAAGGCGCTGGCTTAGCAATCAATGGGTATCGCGTTCGAAACCCAACTCCTTCAAATTTCTAAGCATTTTTTCTAATAAGAACACAAATATTGTGATATATAAGTTTCAAACCATCGGAATCTGCCAAGTAGAAGCGTAGCGCAATTACTAAGGCGCTGGCTTAGCAATCAATGGGTATCGCGTTCGAAACCCAACTCCTTCAAATTTCTAAGCATTTTTTCTAATAAGAACACAAATATTGTGATATATAAGTTTCAAACCATCGGAATCTGCCAAGTAGAAGCGTAGCGCAATTACTAAGGCGCTGGCTTAGCAATCAATGGGTATCGCGTTCGAAACCCAACTCCTTCAAATTTCTAAGCATTTTTTCTAATAAGAACACAAATATTGTGATATATAAGTTTCAAACCATCGGAATCTGCCAAGTAGAAGCGTAGCGCAATTACTAAGGCGCTGGCTTAGCAATCAATGGGTATCGCGTTCGAAACCCAACTCCTTCAAATTTCTAAGCATTTTTTCTAATAAGAACACAAATATTGTGATATATAAGTTTCAAACCATCGGAATCTGCCAAGTAGAAGCGTAGCGCAATTACTAAGGCGCTGGCTTAGCAATCAATGGGTATCGCGTTCGAAACCCAACTCCTTCAAATTTCTAAGCATTTTTTCTAATAAGAACACAAATATTGTGATATATAAGTTTCAAACCATCGGAATCTGCCAAGTAGAAGCGTAGCGCAATTACTAAGGCGCTGGCTTAGCAATCAATGGGTATCGCGTTCGAAACCCAACTCCTTCAAATTTCTAAGCATTTTTTCTAATAAGAACACAAATATTGTGATATATAAGTTTCAAACCATCGGAATCTGCCAAGTAGAAGCGTAGCGCAATTACTAAGGCGCTGGCTTAGCAATCAATGGGTATCGCGTTCGAAACCCAACTCCTTCAAATTTCTAAGCATTTTTTCTAATAAGAACACAAATATTGTGATATATAAGTTTCAAACCATCGGAATCTGCCAAGTAGAAGCGTAGCGCAATTACTAAGGCGCTGGCTTAGCAATCAATGGGTATCGCGTTCGAAACCCAACTCCTTCAAATTTCTAAGCATTTTTTCTAATAAGAACACAAATATTGTGATATATAAGTTTCAAACCATCGGAATCTGCCAAGTAGAAGCGTAGCGCAATTACTAAGGCGCTGGCTTAGCAATCAATGGGTATCGCGTTCGAAACCCAACTCCTTCAAATTTCTAAGCATTTTTTCTAATAAGAACACAAATATTGTGATATATAAGTTTCAAACCATCGGAATCTGCCAAGTAGAAGCGTAGCGCAATTACTAAGGCGCTGGCTTAGCAATCAATGGGTATCGCGTTCGAAACCCAACTCCTTCAAATTTCTAAGCATTTTTTCTAATAAGAACACAAATATTGTGATATATAAGTTTCAAACCATCGGAATCTGCCAAGTAGAAGCGTAGCGCAATTACTAAGGCGCTGGCTTAGCAATCAATGGGTATCGCGTTCGAAACCCAACTCCTTCAAATTTCTAAGCATTTTTTCTAATAAGAACACAAATATTGTGATATATAAGTTTCAAACCATCGGAATCTGCCAAGTAGAAGCGTAGCGCAATTACTAAGGCGCTGGCTTAGCAATCAATGGGTATCGCGTTCGAAACCCAACTCCTTCAAATTTCTAAGCATTTTTTCTAATAAGAACACAAATATTGTGATATATAAGTTTCAAACCATCGGAATCTGCCAAGTAGAAGCGTAGCGCAATTACTAAGGCGCTGGCTTAGCAATCAATGGGTATCGCGTTCGAAACCCAACTCCTTCAAATTTCTAAGCATTTTTTCTAATAAGAACACAAATATTGTGATATATAAGTTTCAAACCATCGGAATCTGCCAAGTAGAAGCGTAGCGCAATTACTAAGGCGCTGGCTTAGCAATCAATGGGTATCGCGTTCGAAACCCAACTCCTTCAAATTTCTAAGCATTTTTTCTAATAAGAACACAAATATTGTGATATATAAGTTTCAAACCATCGGAATCTGCCAAGTAGAAGCGTAGCGCAATTACTAAGGCGCTGGCTTAGCAATCAATGGGTATCGCGTTCGAAACCCAACTCCTTCAAATTTCTAAGCATTTTTTCTAATAAGAACACAAATATTGTGATATATAAGTTTCAAACCATCGGAATCTGCCAAGTAGAAGCGTAGCGCAATTACTAAGGCGCTGGCTTAGCAATCAATGGGTATCGCGTTCGAAACCCAACTCCTTCAAATTTCTAAGCATTTTTTCTAATAAGAACACAAATATTGTGATATATAAGTTTCAAACCATCGGAATCTGCCAAGTAGAAGCGTAGCGCAATTACTAAGGCGCTGGCTTAGCAATCAATGGGTATCGCGTTCGAAACCCAACTCCTTCAAATTTCTAAGCATTTTTTCTAATAAGAACACAAATATTGTGATATATAAGTTTCAAACCATCGGAATCTGCCAAGTAGAAGCGTAGCGCAATTACTAAGGCGCTGGCTTAGCAATCAATGGGTATCGCGTTCGAAACCCAACTCCTTCAAATTTCTAAGCATTTTTTCTAATAAGAACACAAATATTGTGATATATAAGTTTCAAACCATCGGAATCTGCCAAGTAGAAGCGTAGCGCAATTACTAAGGCGCTGGCTTAGCAATCAATGGGTATCGCGTTCGAAACCCAACTCCTTCAAATTTCTAAGCATTTTTTCTAATAAGAACACAAATATTGTGATATATAAGTTTCAAACCATCGGAATCTGCCAAGTAGAAGCGTAGCGCAATTACTAAGGCGCTGGCTTAGCAATCAATGGGTATCGCGTTCGAAACCCAACTCCTTCAAATTTCTAAGCATTTTTTCTAATAAGAACACAAATATTGTGATATATAAGTTTCAAACCATCGGAATCTGCCAAGTAGAAGCGTAGCGCAATTACTAAGGCGCTGGCTTAGCAATCAATGGGTATCGCGTTCGAAACCCAACTCCTTCAAATTTCTAAGCATTTTTTCTAATAAGAACACAAATATTGTGATATATAAGTTTCAAACCATCGGAATCTGCCAAGTAGAAGCGTAGCGCAATTACTAAGGCGCTGGCTTAGCAATCAATGGGTATCGCGTTCGAAACCCAACTCCTTCAAATTTCTAAGCATTTTTTCTAATAAGAACACAAATATTGTGATATATAAGTTTCAAACCATCGGAATCTGCCAAGTAGAAGCGTAGCGCAATTACTAAGGCGCTGGCTTAGCAATCAATGGGTATCGCGTTCGAAACCCAACTCCTTCAAATTTCTAAGCATTTTTTCTAATAAGAACACAAATATTGTGATATATAAGTTTCAAACCATCGGAATCTGCCAAGTAGAAGCGTAGCGCAATTACTAAGGCGCTGGCTTAGCAATCAATGGGTATCGCGTTCGAAACCCAACTCCTTCAAATTTCTAAGCATTTTTTCTAATAAGAACACAAATATTGTGATATATAAGTTTCAAACCATCGGAATCTGCCAAGTAGAAGCGTAGCGCAATTACTAAGGCGCTGGCTTAGCAATCAATGGGTATCGCGTTCGAAACCCAACTCCTTCAAATTTCTAAGCATTTTTTCTAATAAGAACACAAATATTGTGATATATAAGTTTCAAACCATCGGAATCTGCCAAGTAGAAGCGTAGCGCAATTACTAAGGCGCTGGCTTAGCAATCAATGGGTATCGCGTTCGAAACCCAACTCCTTCAAATTTCTAAGCATTTTTTCTAATAAGAACACAAATATTGTGATATATAAGTTTCAAACCATCGGAATCTGCCAAGTAGAAGCGTAGCGCAATTACTAAGGCGCTGGCTTAGCAATCAATGGGTATCGCGTTCGAAACCCAACTCCTTCAAATTTCTAAGCATTTTTTCTAATAAGAACACAAATATTGTGATATATAAGTTTCAAACCATCGGAATCTGCCAAGTAGAAGCGTAGCGCAATTACTAAGGCGCTGGCTTAGCAATCAATGGGTATCGCGTTCGAAACCCAACTCCTTCAAATTTCTAAGCATTTTTTCTAATAAGAACACAAATATTGTGATATATAAGTTTCAAACCATCGGAATCTGCCAAGTAGAAGCGTAGCGCAATTACTAAGGCGCTGGCTTAGCAATCAATGGGTATCGCGTTCGAAACCCAACTCCTTCAAATTTCTAAGCATTTTTTCTAATAAGAACACAAATATTGTGATATATAAGTTTCAAACCATCGGAATCTGCCAAGTAGAAGCGTAGCGCAATTACTAAGGCGCTGGCTTAGCAATCAATGGGTATCGCGTTCGAAACCCAACTCCTTCAAATTTCTAAGCATTTTTTCTAATAAGAACACAAATATTGTGATATATAAGTTTCAAACCATCGGAATCTGCCAAGTAGAAGCGTAGCGCAATTACTAAGGCGCTGGCTTAGCAATCAATGGGTATCGCGTTCGAAACCCAACTCCTTCAAATTTCTAAGCATTTTTTCTAATAAGAACACAAATATTGTGATATATAAGTTTCAAACCATCGGAATCTGCCAAGTAGAAGCGTAGCGCAATTACTAAGGCGCTGGCTTAGCAATCAATGGGTATCGCGTTCGAAACCCAACTCCTTCAAATTTCTAAGCATTTTTTCTAATAAGAACACAAATATTGTGATATATAAGTTTCAAACCATCGGAATCTGCCAAGTAGAAGCGTAGCGCAATTACTAAGGCGCTGGCTTAGCAATCAATGGGTATCGCGTTCGAAACCCAACTCCTTCAAATTTCTAAGCATTTTTTCTAATAAGAACACAAATATTGTGATATATAAGTTCAAACCATCGGAATCTGCCAAGTAGAAGCGTAGCGCAATACTAAGGCGCTGGCCTTAAGCAATCAATGTGTATCGCGTTCAAAACCCAACTCCTTCAAATTTCTAAGCATTTTTTCTAATTAAGAACACAAATATTGTAGATATATAAGTTTCAAACCATCGGAATCTGCCAAGTAGAAGCGTAGCGCAATTACTAAGCGCTGGCTTAGCAATCAATGGAGTATCGCGTTCGAAACCCAACATCCTTCAAATTTCTAGCATTTTTTCTAATAAGAACACAAATATTGTGATATATAAGTTTCAAACCATCGGAATCTGCCAAGTAGAAGCGTAGCGCAATTACTAAGGCGCTGGCTTAGCAATCAATGGGTATCGCGTTCGAAACCCAACTCCTTCAAATTTCTAAGCATTTTTTCTAATAAGAACACTAATATTGTGATATATAAGTTTCAAACCATCGGAATCTGCCAAGTAGAAGCGTAGCGCAATTACTAAGGCGCTGGCTTAGCAATCAATGGGTATCGCGTTCGAAACCCAACTCCTTCAAATTTCTAAGCATTTTTTCTAATAAGAACACAAATATTGTGATATATAAGTTTCAAACCATCGGAATCTGCCAAGTAGAAGCGTAGCGCAATTACTAAGGCGCTGGCTTAGCAATCAATGGTATCGCGTTCGAAACCCAACTCCTTCAAATTTCTAAGCATTTTTTCTAATAAGAACACAAATATTGTATATATAAGTTTCAAACCATCGGAATCTGCCAAGTAGAAGCGTAGCGCAATTACTAAGGCGCTGGCTTAGCAATCAATGGGTATCGCGTTCGAAACCCAACTCCTTCAAATTTCTAAGCATTTTTTTCTAATAAGAACACAAATATTGTGATATATAAGTTTCAAACCATCGGAATCTGCCAAGTAGAAGCGTAGCGCAATTACTAAGGCGCTGGCTTAGCAATCAATGGGTATCGCGTTCGAAACCCAACTCCTTCAAATTTCTAAGCATTTTTTCTAATAAGAACACAAATATTGTGATATATAAGTTTCAAACCATCGGAATCTGCCAAGTAGAAGCGTAAGCGCAATTACTAAGGCGCTGGCTTAGCAATCAATGGGTATCGCGTTCGAAACCCAACTCCTTCAAATTTCTAAGCATTTTTTCTAATAAGAACACAAATATTGTGATATATAAGTTTCAAACCATCGGAATCTGCCAAGTAGAAGCGTAGCGCAATTACTAAGGCGCTGGCTTAGCAATCAATGGGTATCGCGTTCGAAACCCAACTCCTTCAAATTTCTAAGCATTTTTTCTAATAAGAACACAAATATTGTGATATATAAGTTTCAAACCATCGGAATCTGCCAAGTAGAAGCGTAGCGCAATTACTAAGGCGCTGGCTTAGCAATCAATGGGTATCGCGTTCGAAACCCAACTCCTTCAAATTTCTAAGCATTTTTTCTAATAAGAACACAAATATTGTGATATATAAGTTTCAAACCATCGGAATCTGCCAAGTAGAAGCGTAGCGCAATTACTAAGGCGCTGGCTTAGCAATCAATGGGTATCGCGTTCGAAACCCAACTCCTTCAAATTTCTAAGCATTTTTTCTAATAAGAACACAAATATTGTGATATATAAGTTTCAAACCATCGGAATCTGCCAAGTAGAAGCGTAGCGCAATTACTAAGGCGCTGGCTTAGCAATCAATGGGTATCGCGTTCGAAACCCAACTCCTTCAAATTTCTAAGCATTTTTTTCTAATAAGAACACAAATATTGTGATATATAAGTTTCAAACCATCGGAATCTGCCAAGTAGAAGCGTAGCGCAATTACTAAGGCGCTGGCTTAGCAATCAATGGGTATCGCGTTCGAAACCCAACTCCTTCAAATTTCTAAGCATTTTTTCTAATAAGAACACAAATATTGTGATATATAAGTTTCAAACCATCGGAATCTGCCAAGTAGAAGCGTAGCGCAATTACTAAGGCGCTGGCTTAGCAATCAATGGGTATCGCGTTCGAAACCCAACTCCTTCAAATTTCTAAGCATTTTTTCTAATAAGAACACAAATATTGTGATATATAAGTTTCAAACCATCGGAATCTGCCAAGTAGAAGCGTAGCGCAATTACTAAGGCGCTGGCTTAGCAATCAATGGGTATCGCGTTCGAAACCCAACTCCTTCAAATTTCTAAGCATTTTTTCTAATAAGAACACAAATATTGTGATATATAAGTTTCAAACCATCGGAATCTGCCAAGTAGAAGCGTAGCGCAATTACTAAGGCGCTGGCTTAGCAATCAATGGGTATCGCGTTCGAAACCCAACTCCTTCAAATTTCTAAGCATTTTTTCTAATAAGAACACAAATATTGTGATATATAAGTTTCAAACCATCGGAATCTGCCAAGTAGAAGCGTAGCGCAATTACTAAGGCGCTGGCTTAGCAATCAATGGGTATCGCGTTCGAAACCCAACTCCTTCAAATTTCTAAGCATTTTTTCTAATAAGAACACAAATATTGTGATATATAAGTTTCAAACCATCGGAATCTGCCAAGTAGAAGCGTAGCGCAATTACTAAGGCGCTGGCTTAGCAATCAATGGGTATCGCGTTCGAAACCCAACTCCTTCAAATTTCTAAGCATTTTTTCTAATAAGAACACAAATATTGTGATATATAAGTTTCAAACCATCGGAATCTGCCAAGTAGAAGCGTAGCGCAATTACTAAGGCGCTGGCTTAGCAATCAATGGGTATCGCGTTCGAAACCCAACTCCTTCAAATTTCTAAGCATTTTTTCTAATAAGAACACAAATATTGTGATATATAAGTTTCAAACCATCGGAATCTGCCAAGTAGAAGCGTAGCGCAATTACTAAGGCGCTGGCTTAGCAATCAATGGGTATCGCGTTCGAAACCCAACTCCTTCAAATTTCTAAGCATTTTTTCTAATAAGAACACAAATATTGTGATATATAAGTTTCAAACCATCGGAATCTGCCAAGTAGAAGCGTAGCGCAATTACTAAGGCGCTGGCTTAGCAATCAATGGGTATCGCGTTCGAAACCCAACTCCTTCAAATTTCTAAGCATTTTTTCTAATAAGAACACAAATATTGTGATATATAAGTTTCAAACCATCGGAATCTGCCAAGTAGAAGCGTAGCGCAATTACTAAGGCGCTGGCTTAGCAATCAATGGGTATCGCGTTCGAAACCCAACTCCTTCAAATTTCTAAGCATTTTTTCTAATAAGAACACAAATATTGTGATATATAAGTTTCAAACCATCGGAATCTGCCAAGTAGAAGCGTAGCGCAATTACTAAGGCGCTGGCTTAGCAATCAATGGGTATCGCGTTCGAAACCCAACTCCTTCAAATTTCTAAGCATTTTTTCTAATAAGAACACAAATATTGTGATATATAAGTTTCAAACCATCGGAATCTGCCAAGTAGAAGCGTAGCGCAATTACTAAGGCGCTGGCTTAGCAATCAATGGGTATCGCGTTCGAAACCCAACTCCTTCAAATTTCTAAGCATTTTTTCTAATAAGAACACAAATATTGTGATATATAAGTTTCAAACCATCGGAATCTGCCAAGTAGAAGCGTAGCGCAATTACTAAGGCGCTGGCTTAGCAATCAATGGGTATCGCGTTCGAAACCCAACTCCTTCAAATTTCTAAGCATTTTTTCTAATAAGAACACAAATATTGTGATATATAAGTTTCAAACCATCGGAATCTGCCAAGTAGAAGCGTAGCGCAATTACTAAGGCGCTGGCTTAGCAATCAATGGGTATCGCGTTCGAAACCCAACTCCTTCAAATTTCTAAGCATTTTTTCTAATAAGAACACAAATATTGTGATATATAAGTTTCAAACCATCGGAATCTGCCAAGTAGAAGCGTAGCGCAATTACTAAGGCGCTGGCTTAGCAATCAATGGGTATCGCGTTCGAAACCCAACTCCTTCAAATTTCTAAGCATTTTTTCTAATAAGAACACAAATATTGTGATATATAAGTTTCAAACCATCGGAATCTGCCAAGTAGAAGCGTAGCGCAATTACTAAGGCGCTGGCTTAGCAATCAATGGGTATCGCGTTCGAAACCCAACTCCTTCAAATTTCTAAGCATTTTTTCTAATAAGAACACAAATATTGTGATATATAAGTTTCAAACCATCGGAATCTGCCAAGTAGAAGCGTAGCGCAATTACTAAGGCGCTGGCTTAGCAATCAATGGGTATCGCGTTCGAAACCCAACTCCTTCAAATTTCTAAGCATTTTTTCTAATAAGAACACAAATATTGTGATATATAAGTTTCAAACCATCGGAATCTGCCAAGTAGAAGCGTAGCGCAATTACTAAGGCGCTGGCTTAGCAATCAATGGGTATCGCGTTCGAAACCCAACTCCTTCAAATTTCTAAGCATTTTTTCTAATAAGAACACAAATATTGTGATATATAAGTTTCAAACCATCGGAATCTGCCAAGTAGAAGCGTAGCGCAATTACTAAGGCGCTGGCTTAGCAATCAATGTGTATCGCGTTCGAAACCCAACTCCTTCAAATTTCTAAGCATTTTTTCTAATAAGAACACAAATATTGTGATATATAAGTTTCAAACCATCGGAATCTGCCAAGTAGAAGCGTAGCGCAATTACTAAGGCGCTGGCTTAGCAATCAATGGGTATCGCGTTCGAAACCCAACTCCTTCAAATTTCTAAGCATTTTTTCTAATAAGAACACAAATATTGTGATATATAAGTTTCAAACCATCGGAATCTGCCAAGTAGAAGCGTAGCGCAATTACTAAGGCGCTGGCTTAGCAATCAATGGGTATCGCGTTCGAAACCCAACTCCTTCAAATTTCTAAGCATTTTTTCTAATAAGAACACAAATATTGTGATATATAAGTTTCAAACCATCGGAATCTGCCAAGTAGAAGCGTAGCGCAATTACTAAGGCGCTGGCTTAGCAATCAATGGGTATCGCGTTCGAAACCCAACTCCTTCAAATTTCTAAGCATTTTTTCTAATAAGAACACAAATATTGTGATATATAAGTTTCAAACCATCGGAATCTGCCAAGTAGAAGCGTAGCGCAATTACTAAGGCGCTGGCTTAGCAATCAATGGGTATCGCGTTCGAAACCCAACTCCTTCAAATTTCTAAGCATTTTTTCTAATAAGAACACAAATATTGTGATATATAAGTTTCAAACCATCGGAATCTGCCAAGTAGAAGCGTAGCGCAATTACTAAGGCGCTGGCTTAGCAATCAATGGGTATCGCGTTCGAAACCCAACTCCTTCAAATTTCTAAGCATTTTTTCTAATAAGAACACAAATATTGTGATATATAAGTTTCAAACCATCGGAATCTGCCAAGTAGAAGCGTAGCGCAATTACTAAGGCGCTGGCTTAGCAATCAATGGGTATCGCGTTCGAAACCCAACTCCTTCAAATTTCTAAGCATTTTTTCTAATAAGAACACAAATATTGTGATATATAAGTTTCAAACCATCGGAATCTGCCAAGTAGAAGCGTAGCGCAATTACTAAGGCGCTGGCTTAGCAATCAATGGGTATCGCGTTCGAAACCCAACTCCTTCAAATTTCTAAGCATTTTTTCTAATAAGAACACAAATATTGTGATATATAAGTTTCAAACCATCGGAATCTGCCAAGTAGAAGCGTAGCGCAATTACTAAGGCGCTGGCTTAGCAATCAATGTGTATCGCGTTCGAAACCCAACTCCTTCAAATTTCTAAGCATTTTTTCTAATAAGAACACAAATATTGTGATATATAAGTTTCAAACCATCGGAATCTGCCAAGTAGAAGCGTAGCGCAATTACTAAGGCGCTGGCTTAGCAATCAATGGGTATCGCGTTCGAAACCCAACTCCTTCAAATTTCTAAGCATTTTTTCTAATAAGAACACAAATATTGTGATATATAAGTTTCAAACCATCGGAATCTGCCAAGTAGAAGCGTAGCGCAATTACTAAGGCGCTGGCTTAGCAATCAATGGGTATCGCGTTCGAAACCCAACTCCTTCAAATTTCTAAGCATTTTTTCTAATAAGAACACAAATATTGTGATATATAAGTTTCAAACCATCGGAATCTGCCAAGTAGAAGCGTAGCGCAATTACTAAGGCGCTGGCTTAGCAATCAATGGGTATCGCGTTCGAAACCCAACTCCTTCAAATTTCTAAGCATTTTTTCTAATAAGAACACAAATATTGTGATATATAAGTTTCAAACCATCGGAATCTGCCAAGTAGAAGCGTAGCGCAATTACTAAGGCGCTGGCTTAGCAATCAATGGGTATCGCGTTCGAAACCCAACTCCTTCAAATTTCTAAGCATTTTTTCTAATAAGAACACAAATATTGTGATATATAAGTTTCAAACCATCGGAATCTGCCAAGTAGAAGCGTAGCGCAATTACTAAGGCGCTGGCTTAGCAATCAATGGGTATCGCGTTCGAAACCCAACTCCTTCAAATTTCTAAGCATTTTTTCTAATAAGAACACAAATATTGTGATATATAAGTTTCAAACCATCGGAATCTGCCAAGTAGAAGCGTAGCGCAATTACTAAGGCGCTGGCTTAGCAATCAATGGGTATCGCGTTCGAAACCCAACTCCTTCAAATTTCTAAGCATTTTTTCTAATAAGAACACAAATATTGTGATATATAAGTTTCAAACCATCGGAATCTGCCAAGTAGAAGCGTAGCGCAATTACTAAGGCGCTGGCTTAGCAATCAATGGGTATCGCGTTCGAAACCCAACTCCTTCAAATTTCTAAGCATTTTTTCTAATAAGAACACAAATATTGTGATATATAAGTTTCAAACCATCGGAATCTGCCAAGTAGAAGCGTAGCGCAATTACTAAGGCGCTGGCTTAGCAATCAATGGGTATCGCGTTCGAAACCCAACTCCTTCAAATTTCTAAGCATTTTTTCTAATAAGAACACAAATATTGTGATATATAAGTTTCAAACCATCGGAATCTGCCAAGTAGAAGCGTAGCGCAATTACTAAGGCGCTGGCTTAGCAATCAATGGGTATCGCGTTCGAAACCCAACTCCTTCAAATTTCTAAGCATTTTTTCTAATAAGAACACAAATATTGTGATATATAAGTTTCAAACCATCGGAATCTGCCAAGTAGAAGCGTAGCGCAATTACTAAGGCGCTGGCTTAGCAATCAATGGGTATCGCGTTCGAAACCCAACTCCTTCAAATTTCTAAGCATTTTTTCTAATAAGAACACAAATATTGTGATATATAAGTTTCAAACCATCGGAATCTGCCAAGTAGAAGCGTAGCGCAATTACTAAGGCGCTGGCTTAGCAATCAATGGGTATCGCGTTCGAAACCCAACTCCTTCAAATTTCTAAGCATTTTTTCTAATAAGAACACAAATATTGTGATATATAAGTTTCAAACCATCGGAATCTGCCAAGTAGAAGCGTAGCGCAATTACTAAGGCGCTGGCTTAGCAATCAATGGGTATCGCGTTCGAAACCCAACTCCTTCAAATTTCTAAGCATTTTTTCTAATAAGAACACAAATATTGTGATATATAAGTTTCAAACCATCGGAATCTGCCAAGTAGAAGCGTAGCGCAATTACTAAGGCGCTGGCTTAGCAATCAATGGGTATCGCGTTCGAAACCCAACTCCTTCAAATTTCTAAGCATTTTTTCTAATAAGAACACAAATATTGTAATATATAAGTTTCAAACCATCGGAATCTGCCAAGTAGAAGCGTAGCGCAATTACTAAGGCGCTGGCTTAGCAATCAATGGGTATCGCGTTCGAAACCCAACTCCTTCAAATTTCTAAGCATTTTTTCTAATAAGAACACAAATATTGTGATATATAAGTTTCAAACCATCGGAATCTGCCAAGTAGAAGCGTAGCGCAATTACTAAGGCGCTGGCTTAGCAATCAATGGGTATCGCGTTCGAAACCCAACTCCTTCAAATTTCTAAGCATTTTTTCTAATAAGAACACAAATATTGTGATATATAAGTTTCAAACCATCGGAATCTGCCAAGTAGAAGCGTAGCGCAATTACTAAGGCGCTGGCTTAGCAATCAATGGGTATCGCGTTCGAAACCCAACTCCTTCAAATTTCTAAGCATTTTTTCTAATAAGAACACTAATATTGTGATATATAAGTTTCAAACCATCGGAATCTGCCAAGTAGAAGCGTAGCGCAATTACTAAGGCGCTGGCTTAGCAATCAATGGGTATCGCGTTCGAAACCCAACTCCTTCAAATTTCTAAGCATTTTTTTCTAATAAGAACACAAATATTGTGATATATAAGTTTCAAACCATCGGAATCTGCCAAGTAGAAGCGTAGCGCAATTACTAAGGCGCTGGCTTAGCAATCAATGGGTATCGCGTTCGAAACCCAACTCCTTCAAATTTCTAAGCATTTTTTCTAATAAGAACACAAATATTGTGATATATAAGTTTCAAACCATCGGAATCTGCCAAGTAGAAGCGTAGCGCAATTACTAAGGCGCTGGCTTAGCAATCAATGGTATCGCGTTCGAAACCCAACTCCTTCAAATTTCTAAGCATTTTTTTCTAATAAGAACACAAATATTGTGATATATAAGTTTCAACCATCGGAATCTGCCAAGTAGAAGCGTAGCGCAATTACTAAATCTTAGCAAAAAATGGGTATCAAAAAAAAATCCTTCAAAATAAAAAGAAAAAAAATAATAAAAAATAAAATAAAAAAATAATAAAAAAAAACTGCCAAAAAGAAGCGTAGCGCAATTACTAAAAAAAAAAATTAAAAATCAAAAACAAAACAATCAAAACCCAACTCCTTCAAATTTCTAAGCATTTTTTCTAATAAAACAAAAAAATTGTGATATAAACAAACCATCGGAACTAAGGCAAAGTAGAAGCAAAGCGCAATTACTAAGCGAAACCAAAGCAATCAAAAAAAATAAGCAAAAAAAATAAAACCATCGGAAAAAAAGCATTTTTTCTAAAAAAAAAAAATATATAACAAACCAAAAATCAAACAAGTAGAAAAAACACAATTACTAAAACAAAAAAGTAAATCAAAAAACGCGTTCGAAACCCAACTCCTTCAAAAAAAGCATTTTTTCAAAAAAAAAAAAAAATATAAAAATTTCTAAGCAAAAAAAAAAAAAAAACACAAATATTGTGATATATAAGTTTCAAACCATCGGAATCTGCAAATAAGAAAAAAGCGCAAACAAAGGCGCTAAAGCAAAAAAAACGCGTTCGAAACAAAACTCCTTCAAATAAAAAGCAAAAAAAAAAAAAAAACACAAATATTGTGATATATAAACAAACCATCGGAATCTGCCAAAAAGAAGCGTAAAAAAAAAACTAAAGCAAAATTAAAAATCAAAAAAAAAAAAAATCGAAACAAAAAATCAAATTTCTAAAAAAAACAAAAAAAAAAAAATAAAAAAAAAAACAAAAAAACAAAAAAAAAAAAGTATAAAAAAAAAAAAAAAAAGGAAAAAAAAAAAAAAAAGCGTTCGAAAAAAACTAAAAAAAAACTAAGCAAAAAAAACAAAAAAGAAAAAAAAAAAAAAAAAAATAAAACAAAAAAAAAAAAAAAAAAAAGTAAAGCAAAAAAAAAAATCGCTTAAAAAGCAATCAAAAAAACAAAAAAAAAAAACAAAAAACAACAAAAAAAAAAAAAAAAATTCTAATTAAGAACACAAATATTGTGATATAGAGTTCAAACCATCGGAATTGCCAAGTAGAAGCGTAGCGCAATTACTAAGGCGCTCGTTTAGCAATCAATGGTAGTCGCGTTCGAAAACACAACTCCTTCAATTTTCTAATCATTTTTTCTAATAAGAACACAAATATTGTGATATTAAGTTTCATACCATCGGTATCTGCCAAGTAGAAGCGTAGCGCAATTACTAAGGCGCTGGCTTAGCAATCAATGGGTATCGCGTTCGAAACCCAACTCCTTCAAATTTCTAAGCATTTTTTCTAATAAGAACACAATATTGTGATATATAAGTTTCAAACCATCGGAATCTGCCAAGTAGAAGCGTAGCGCAATTACTAAGGCGCTGGCTTAGCAATCAATGGGTATCGCGTTCGAAACCCAACTCCTTCAAATTTCTAAGCATTTTTTTCTAATAAGAACACAAATATTGTGATATATAAGTTTCAAACCATCGGAATCTGCCAAGTAGAAGCGTAGCGCAATTACTAAGGCGCTGGCTTAGCAATCAATGGTATCGCGTTCGAAACCCAACTCCTTCAAATTTCTAAGCATTTTTTTCTAATAAGAACACAAATATTGTGATATATAAGTTTCAAACCATCGGAATCTGCCAAGTAGAAGCGTAGCGCAATTACTAAGGCGCTGGCTTAGCAATCAATGGTATCGCGTTCAAAACCAACTCCTTCAAATTTCTAAGCCATTTTTTCTAAATAAGTACACCTATATATTGTGAATGATATAGTGTCAACACCATTAGGAATATGCCAGTAGAAGCGTAGTAGCGCGAATTACTAAGGCGCTTGCTTGAGCAATCAATGGTATCGCGTTCGAAACCCAACTCAAAAAAAAAAAAAAAAAAAAAAAAAAATAAAACAAAAAAAAAAAAAAAAAAAAGTAAAAAAAAAAAAACTAAAAAAAAAAAAAAAACAAAAAAAAAAAAAAAAAAACAAAAAAAAATAAAAAAAAAAAAAAAAAAAAAAAAACAAAAAAAAAAAAAAAAAAAAAAAAAAACAAAAAAAATCAAAAAAATAAAAAAAAAACAAAAAAAAAAAAACAAAAAAGCGTAGCAACAATTACAAAAAAAAAACCCAATCAAAAAATCAAAAAAAAAAAATTTCTAAAAAAAGAACACAAATATTGTGTATATAAGTTTCAAACCATCGGAATCTGCCAAGTAGAAGCGTAGCGCAATTACTAAGGCGCTCGCTTAGCAATCAATGGGTATCGCGTTCGAAACCCAACTCTTCAAATTTCTAAGCATTTTTTCTAATAAGAACACAAATATTGTGATATATAAGTTTCAAACCAATCTGCCAAGTAGAAGCGTAAATACTAAGGCGCTGGCTTAGCAATCAATGGGTATCGCGTTCGAAACCCAACTTCTTCAAATTTCTAAAAATTTTCTAATAAGAACACAAATATTGTGATACAAAAAAAAAAAAAAAAACAAAAAAAAAAAAGCGCAAAAAAAAAAAAAAAAAAAAAAGCAATCAATGGTATCGCGTTCGAAACCCAACTCTTCAAATTTCTAAGCATTTTTTCTAAAAAAAAAAAAAAATTGTGATATATAAGTTTCAAAAAAAATCAAAAAAAAAAAAGCGTAAAAGCAAAATTACTAAGGCGCTGGCTTAGCAATCAATGGTATCGCGTTCGAAACCCAACTCCTTCAAATTTCTAAGCATTTTTTCTAATAAGAACACAAATATTGTGATATATAAGTTTCAAACCATCGGAATCTGCAAAAAAAAAGCGTAGCGCAATTACTAAGGCGCTGGCTTAGCAATCAATGGGTATCGCGTTCAAACCCAACTCCTTCAAATTTCTAAGCATTTTTCTAATAAGAACACAAATATTGTGATATATAAGTTTCAAACCATCGGAATCTGCCAAGTAGAAGCGTAGCGCAATTACTAAGGCGCTGGCTTAGCAATCAATGGGTATCGCGTTCGAAACCCAACTCCTTCAAATTTCTAAGCATTTTTTCTAATAAGAACACAAATATTGTGATATATAAAAAAAAAAACAAAAAAAAACAAAAAAGAAGAAAAAAAAAAAAACAACAAAGGCAAAAAAAACCAATCAAAAAAAATAAAAAAACCAAAAAAAAAAAAAAAAAAAAGCATTTTTTCTAATAAGAACACAAATATTGTGATATATAAAAAAAAAAAATCGGAATCTGCCAAGTAGAAGCGTAGCGCAATTACTAAGGCGCTGGCTTAGCAATCCATGTGTATCGCGGTTCGAAACCCAACTCCTTCAATATTTCTAAGCATTTTTTTCTAATAAGAACACAAATATTGTGATATATAAGTTTCAAACCATCGGAATCTCCAAAAAAAAAAAAAGCGCAATTACTAAGGCGCTGGCTTAGCAATCAATGGGTATCGCGTTCGAAACCCAACTCCTTCAAATTTCTAAGCATTTTTTCTAATAAAAACACAAATATTGTGATATATAAGTTTCAACAAAAAAAAAAAAAAAAAAAAAAAAAAAAAAAAAAAAAAAAAAAAAAAAACAAAAAAAAAAAAAAAAAAAAAAAAAAAAAAAAAAAAAAAAAAAAAAAAAAAAAACAAAAAAAAAAAAAAAAAAAAAAAAAAAAAAAAAAAAAAAAAAAAAAAAAAAAAAAAACAAAAAAAAAAAAAAAAAAACAAAAAAAAAAAAAAAAAAAAAAAAAACAAAAAAAAAAAAAAAAAAAAAAAAAAAAAAAAAAAAAAAAAAAAAAAAAAAAAAAAAAAAAAAAAAAAAAAAAAAAAAAAAAAAAAAAAAAAAAAAAAAAAAAAAAAAAAAAAAAAAATCAAAAAAAAAAAAAAAAAAAAAAAAAAAAAAAAAAAAAAAAAAAAAAAAAAAAAAAAAAAAAAAAAAAAAAAACAAAAAAAAAAAAAAAAAAAAAAAAAACAAAAAAAAAAAAAAAAAAAAAAAAAAAAAAAAAAAAAATCAAAAAAAAAAAAAAAAAAAAAAAAAAAAAAAAACAAAAAAAAAAAAAAAAAAAAAAAAAAAAAAAAAAAAAACAAAAAAAAAAAAAAAAAAAAAAAAAAAAAAAACAAAAAAAAAAAAAAAAAAAAAAAAAAAAAAAAAAAAAAAAAAAAAAAAACAAAAAAAAAAAAAAAACAAAAAAAAAAACAAAAAAAAAAAAAAAAAAAAAAAAAAAAAAAACAAAAAAAAAAAAAACAAAAAAAAAAAAAAAAAAAAAAAAAACAAAAAAAAAAAAAAAAAAAAAAAAAAAAAACAAAAAAAAAAAAAAAAAAAAAAAAAAAAAAAAAAAAAAACAAAAAAAAAAAATAAAAAAAAAAAAAAAAAAAAAAAAAAAAAAAAAAAAAAAAAAAAAAAAAAAAACAAAAAAAAAAAAAAAAATAAAAAAAAAAAAAAAAAAAAAAAAAAAAAACAAAAAAAAAAAAAAAAAAAAAAAAACAAAAAAAAAAAAAAAAAAAAAAAAAAAAAAAAAAAAAAAAAAAAAAAAAAAAAAAAAAAAAAAAAAAAAAAAAAAAAAAAAAAAAAAACAAAAAAAAAAAAAAAAACAAAAAAAAAAAAAAAAAAAAAAAAAAAAAAAAACAAAAAAAAAAAAAAAAAAAAAAAAACAAAAAAAAAAAAAAAAAAAAAAAAAAAAAAAAAAAAAAAAAAAAAAAAAAAAAAACAAAAAAAAAAAAAAAAAAAAAAAAAAAAAAAAAAACAAAAAAAAAAAAAAAAAAAAAAAAAAAAAACAAAAAAAAAAAAAAAAAAAAAAAAAAAAAAAAAAAAAAAAAAAAAAAAAAAAACAAAAAAAAAAAAAAAAAAAAAAAAAAAAAAAAAAAAAATAAAAAAAAAAAAAAAAAAAAAAAAAAAAAAAAAAAAAAAAAAAAAAAAAAAAAAAAAAAAAAAAAAAAAAAAAAAAAAAATCAAAAAAAAAAAAAAAAACAAAAAAAAAAAAAAAAAAAAAAAAAAAAAAAAAAAAAAAAAAAAAAAAAAAAAATCAAAAAAAAAAAAAAAAAAAAACAAAAAAAAAAAAAAAAAAAAAAAAAAAAAAAAAAAAAAAAAACAAAAAAAAAAAAAAAAAAAAAAAAAAAAAAAAAAAAAAAAAAAAAAACAAAAAAAAAAAAAAAAAAAAAAAAAAAAAAAAAAAAACAAAAAAAAAAAAAAAAAAAACAAAAAAAAAAAAAAAAAAAAAAAAAAAAAAAAAAAAAAAAACAAAAAAAAAAAAAAAAAAAAAAAAAAACAAAAAAAAAAAACAAAAAAAAAAAAAAAAACAAAAAAAAAAAAAAAAAAAAAAAAAAAAAAACAAAAAAAAAAAAAAAAACAAAAAAAAAAAAAAAAAAAAAAAAAAAAAAAAAAAAAAAAATAAAAAAAAAAAAAAAAAAAAAAAAAAAAAAAAAACAAAAAAAAAAAAAAAAAAAAAAAAAAAAAAAAAAAAAAAAAAAAAAAAAAAAAAACAAAAAAAAAAAAAAAAAAAAAAAAAAAAAAAAAAAAACAAAAAAAAAAAAAAAAAAAAAAAAAAAAAAAAAAAAAACAAAAAAAAAAAAAAAAAAAAAAAAAAAAAAAAAAACAAAAAAAAAAAAAAAAAAAAAAAAAAAAAAAAAAAACAAAAAAAAAAAAAAAAAAAAAAAAAAAAAAAAAAAAAAAAAAAAAAAAAAAAAAAAAAAAAAAAAAAAAAAAAAAAAAAAAAAAAAAAAAAAAAAAAAAAAAAAAAAACAAAAAAAAAAAAAAAAAAAAAAAAAAAAAAAAAAAAAAAAACAAAAAAAAAAAAAAAAAAAAAAAAAAAAAAAAAAAAAAAAAAAAAAAAAAAAAAAAAAAAAAAAAAAAAAAAAAAAAAAAAAAAAAAAAAAAAAAAAAAAAAACAAAAAAAAAAAAAAAAAAAAAAAAAAAAAAAAAAAAAAAAAAAAAAAAAAAAAAAAAAAAAAAAAAAAAAAAAAAAAAAAAAAAAAAAAAAAAAAAAAAAAAAAAAAAAAAAAAAAAAAAAAAAAAAAAAAAAAAAAAAAAAAAAAAAACAAAAAAAAAAAAAAAAAAAAAAAAAAAAAAAAAAAAAAAAAAAAAAAAAAAAAAAAAAAAAAAAAAAAAAAAAAAAAACAAAAAAAAAAAAAAAAAAAAAAAAAAAAACAAAAAAAAAAAAAAAAAAAAAAAAAAAAAACAAAAAAAAAAAAAAAAAAAAAAAAAAAAAAAAAAAAAAAAAAAAAAAAAAAAAAAAAAAAAAAAAAAAAAAAAAAAAAAAAAACAAAAAAAAAAAAAAAAAAAAAAAAAAAAAAAAAAAAAAAAAAACAAAAAAAAAAAAAAAAAAAAAAAAAAAAAAAAAAAACAAAAAAAAAAAAAAAAAAAAAAAAAAAAAAAAAAAAAAAAAAAAAAAAAAAAACAAAAAAAAAAAAAAAAAAAAAAAAAAAAAAAAAAAAAAACAAAAAAAAAAAAAAAAAAAAAAAAAAAAAAAAAAAAAAAAAAAAAAAAAAAAAAAAAAAAAAAAAAAAAAAAAAAAAAAAAAAAAAAAAAAAAAAAAAAAAAAAAAAAAAAAAAAAAAAAAAAAAAAAAAAAAAAAAAACAAAAAAAAAAAAAAAAAAAAAAAAAAAAAACAAAAAAAAAAAAAAAAAAAAAAAAAAAAAAAAAAAAAACAAAAAAAAAAAAAAAAAAAAAAAAAAAAAAAAAAAAAAAAAAAAAAAAAAAAAAAAAAAAAAAAAAAAAAAACAAAAAAAAAAAAAAAAAAAAAAAAAACA